>QYTT01084262.1:22363-60958 GCA_006980735.1 Dasypogon diadema
TTTTCAGCTTACGAAAATTTAGGAATATTTTCTTATATAGGTTTTTGCAAAATTCATATATGGGAGGCCATAAAAAAATCAAGCTTGTAATTAAAAACAAGCTGATAAAGGGCGAAATTTTTGAGAGCTTTGTTGAGTTTCCATGGCTAGACAGACTAGGTTTCATGATGGGATTTCTTTACCGTCGAAATCGAAACAATTCACAAATTTTAAATGCTGGCACTTTGCTAGCAATCCCCATCTCCAAATATTTTTTGCCTTTCATGGAACTTTAAACAAGTGAATACTCCTGTGTTAAAATGCTACCTCTCCATTAATATCCCCGTGCACCACCTTTTAATGATTTAAATTCAAAACACAACTTTCCAGTAATCTTTCAAGATTTAAAGCCAATTTAGTCGTCAACAAACACGAAAATCATTACTATAGCTCCATAAATATTACTTTAAAATGCCTACCGTTTCCCTGGTGGAAAACTGAGAACATTACGACTTTAGTAAAGCACCTAAGATCCATTCATAAGATGTCACCAGCCGGTTCTATTTTCGAGGAGGATTACAAATTCAGCGGCCATTTGAAAAAAAACTCCCTGAGGAGGTTTCCTGTTCAAAATTAACAATACGAAAATAAACGCTTTGAAAATCTCCCGAAAGATCAAGTGCGCCATTAATTTTCCCCAGTTTTAGCGTACAACAACACATGCCATAAGGTAGTGCCTGACATCTGATGAATTAACTCCCCACTAACCCGAGATCCAAGATGCCAAGATACTCACATCCACTTGGCCGCCTCCGAATAAATGGATAAGCATTAGCTGAAATTGCGTATCCCTAATTCGTCTTTTACTCTATAAACCATTCCGTCTGAATGCGCAGCTCCTTGAAGATGAGGTGTTTTATCAAAAATGCATGTAGAGTGCAGTAAGCAGTTGCACTTGCACAAGATGACGAGAAAAATTTCATCTATTTAAAACTTCCAGAGAATCACATAAGTAGTTGCCCTGAATGAAAGATAAGGCAGTCTCGGAGCACAGCCGGGCACCAAGGAGGAACCTCGGATGGGAAAAAATTATCTTGCCTGCGATATCTTAGCCGCAGATAGGAGACGGTAGCATCAGCAAAGTACATAAAGATGAAACCAAGTTATATTACGAAGGAAGCGTCGTATGGCATGGCATTAAATCGATTAACTTCAAGTCGGGAAGAAATTGCGGTTGAAAGGAAAAATTGCAAAAATTAGAGCAAATATTGCAGACATGGATTACGAGCAGTAGACTGTGAACCGGGCTGCATTTCCACACAGGCTTACGTTGTTTCGCACTCTTGGCTTATCCTGAATGACAAACACCGATACCCTGAATGGGAACGGCAGTAGGTGCCTTGTTATCCGTCCCAGCTTATCAAGTGTATCAAGATGTATCTTATCTGGAACTCCTTTTAAGCCTTCCTCCAGCATCGATGTGGAAGGCAAAATCTCGGGGTGTTTTCGAAACGTACAGCAGAGGTGCAGCAGCAGGCCTGGCAAAGAGTGGGTACCAAATCCACTTTATTGCGCCTGGTATCTTTGAGTTGGCGGGGCATTACATCGCCTGGTACAGATGTAGAAGGCAAACGCGAGCTCAGCCATCAGTTATATGCCTTTATGTTAATCTGTCACTTTATATTTGCCCTCAGATCTCTGATGTCATGCTAACCTGACACTTGACATTGACAGAATACATGCGAAAAACCAGTGGAAGAGATAGCACCAGGCAGCCAGTAGCACTGGTATACAAGAAAAACTTTCGAACCTCTTGATTGAACAAATTGTGTGTCATGAAAAATTGAGGCGGGCCTTGGGAATTTCATGTGGTCCATTGTAGGAAACATGCCGCATAAGCATTCATGAGACATAACCTCCCTGGATACGAAAACTTTAAGCAGATATATTCAAATTGCGACTATTGCGTAGCAAACTCAGGTGCTCCAACCAAAATCGATTTGAAGATTTCACAAATTAAGCATCTCCCATCCCTTTATCCCAGTTACGCCCAGAAAATATTAAGATCAATACCATCTGGCACATTTTCCGAAGTCGGCTGCGAAAATTCCATCCAAAAAAGGACCCATCAATATCTGCACCCCACGCAAGAAAGGACATTAAATCATATAAGAAAACTTTCCCGTTGAGCGGAGTGTACCACAGGAAACAGATAAAAACCGAATCGAACAACTTTTTATCTGATTTCGGGGCTGTCAAACTTTTCAGCAGAAATCATCACAAGTTGGAAAGTATTAATCATTACTCAGCGGATCCTTAAACGACATGTCATGCCGGCAGTGGTTGACAAACGTTTTCTTAATTTCACTCATCGAAAATTTTCATGGAGGAATAAATTTTTCGCCGAAATACAAATTTGAGGTTAATTTCTCCCTGTAGACAGCATCAATTCCGTAGCTATGAACGTACGGAGCCAACGTGGAGCGTCTACTTGAAATCGCGATTCCAAGCAATTTTTCTTAATGTACTTAAAAAGCTCAGCACATAGGGAAATGTACACACAACCGCACCTAAGTATAGCGAGGACTTTGCATCCTTGAAGGAGGCTGATTGTACCGATTCTGTTTGTTGTATGGTCTTTCTTTAGGAGGATTTTTTACCGCAGAAAACCTCCCTCTCTCTCTCTCTCTATTCAGAGTACGTGTAATCTTGTCTAGCGCCTCTTTGTACCCATCCTTCTGGTCCCCAGTCCACCCACCAACTCAACCCTTAGCTACGATTGATGCTTTGTATATAAATATACAACGGAATCAGGTTACGTGTGACGGGTATATGGGGCACTGCTAGAGTATCCGAAGCTCAGACTTCCATTACGTACGGAACATCAAGCAACATTTTATGTGCTTCGGAGGCTGGAAACGTGACATTTATTTAAAATATGTGTTTGTGCCTAACTAGATGGTATCACCCTGTGCCTCGTTCCCGACGAACGCAAACAAACACATAAAATTACGTTAGACTTCCGATTTCGATATACCGTCGAGTGTACAGAGATTTTTTTCACCGTTATTTATGATTTATTAACACAATCCCTGTTCATTAGCATCGTGTAATTACCTAAAATTTCGATAGGCTTACACGGGAATTATTGAGACTTCAAAGAAGCATTAAATAGAAACCGTACGAAGGGGTGTATTAAATTCAGATCGCGATAGGGAATGATACTGTTTTTATAGGCAGTGGAAGTCATTTTCAATCTTTTTTCTTCTTAAATTAGAGCGTTAGCAAGGATTGTTTGTTTTCGAATAGTAAAATTATTATAATAGTTGGTGTCACTCAAGTTATAAACAGGTATTCGTAGTAGTATACCTATCAGTGGTTTAGTCGACCCATTAATGGTCATAACCACCGCTTCTTAAAAAACTTCTGCAGTCGGGCCTGTCGATTAGCATAGATTCTGAACCACTTGCCATTGCTATAATACCCAGTGGTTTCTAGGACAGAAAACCCTTGGTAGACATTGGTAGACACCATTGTAATTTAAACTTTGCAGCACTAATGCGAGCCACTGAGTTATCTTCTGAGGCTATGTTACCATCTTTATAATTGCATATTGCACGTGATGTTGGAAGGGCGGTTTGGAGATTTCTCATTCGACGGGATGGGCAGAATCCATGTCTTCGAAAAAATAAGAGAATTCTGTACGTGATTTTTACGGTGAGACCTGAAAATTTATGCTTCTTACGAACTGATCCTGGTGTCGGATGAGTCTATGCTTATCACAGATGCTGCAAATAATATTAAGAACGTTCTAAGGTCAACGAACTGTTACAAACTTCAACGTTGTTGTCTTGAAAAATAAACTGCGATGAAGAGACACATGGGCAGAACGATTGGCTAGGAATCAGTGACAGATGCCTTCACTTACCTTTTCTATAGTTGAGGTCGTCTGGTCCTTGTACCAATTTGACCTAAAAATAACTTTTGTGAACAACCTAAATGTTTACTTTACTTTCATTGCTTTGAAATAGGGGTATCTACAGATTTTTTTTCCTATGGGCGTGGGGTCGAATCCTGTACAGGACACGGCGATTTATCTTGGTACCAATGGTTGAGGAAATTCTACTGACTTTCGAAGCCCCTAGGATGTTGCACAGCAATAATTTCACACCAAAAATTGTGTGGCTCATTTGTGTCAGGAATTGATCGTCCTCAACAAGACCCCTTTTTCTTCAAATAGAAATTTTATGAACAGTATCTACATAGTGAGATCAGTAATGATCTTCAACTCAGTCCTGTTGAATAAGAAGACCAAGTTCGTTCTCTGTTGCAAATAGATAATAAATCTCTTCGTCTGTCTTAGGCCTTGATGATTATTCCAATATTTCTCCTTGATTTCTATTTACCAGCTATTGAGATTTTTCAGAAAGATTCAGATCCAATGAAGGGTGATCCTGTACTATGCCTTGCAAGCTGATCCCCTCAAAACTTTCAAGATAACTCTGTTCTGCCCTTCCAGTTGCTTGAGGATATTCAGGTAGCCCCACACAAATTTCGATTCACAAGTTGGGATAGTATCTAGAGATTTCGATGTGATTGGGAAAGTGAGTCCCTCTCCCTCTACTCCGTTCCGTTCGTGATCTTCTTGCGAAGGTTATGTCACCAGAGTGCCATGCTTGTAGTTAGGATCATCTCGAAGAGCAAGTTAAAGTCGAACTTTTTTGGGCACCAATTCTTTTCCAAAATCTTTTGAGAATTATTCTGTGTTCATCCATGAATTTCAGCCTTAAAAGATTGCACCGTTGTAGTTAAATAACGCATAGTGTAACCTCTAATTTTACATGGAGATGTATAGTAGTTGGAGGTCCATTGACGCCTTTAAGACTATCATAAGGGTACGTTATTACTCAAAAAAACAGGTTCTTCAAATTTTCGCGAGCTCAATTACGCAGTTCTTCGTGCTATTTTTGGCCACTATAGCAATGACCGCGGGTCTCATTTTAGTCAGGTATGACCAGAATTTCGTTTTTCATTTAAGCCCACAAGTAACACCAAATAGCCGTTTGAACGTCCATAAGGTAACTGTAGCTTTATTTAGTGCCTTTTTAGATTAGGGTTTCAGGTAAGTCTTCAATTTTGAGACCAAGATATTTGATTTCTTCTCAGAATCCTATGGTTACTCCACTAAGAAAAGAGTTCTCTCTCTTTTAGTTAAGGCCGTTATTATTGTTTTTTCTGGGTTGACTCGTAGGCCAGCTCGTAGATCCGGATTGTATACAATGTAATCAAAAATCTCCTGGTCGTTTCTTCCCTTAACAATAATAATAAAGACATCTGCATAATTTTATTTCATCTCAACTTTGGCAAACTCCAGGAGAAACACGTCCACAATTAACGACCACAACAGGAGTCAAGATCCCTCCCTGAGGGCAAGCTTTGGTGACCACCTTCCACCTTTTGGTATGAATACTACCGGCAAATCACCCTCAGAATAAAAGAGAACAATACAGGCAGTCCAAGTTTTTTTTTCTTATAGATAGTAATTTAGTTGATAGGAATCATTAAAAAAGTATTATATTGCATCAATATCCAAAAAATTGTACACTGGATTTGGTAAAACCTGAAAGTTAACTACAAAATTATGGCATCATCTTACAGCGTATGTATCTTTCTTAAAATCACTTCTTTCAAAATCACGACCATACCATCCATACTAATCTGCAGGGAATGAAATTAAAATTTTATTCTTGCTATCATATCGCACAGTGTTCATTTGTCACCTCTACTAGAAAAATTAACTAAATGGAAACTATCTCAACTCCCCATTTAGCTTGATTAGACTTCCAATAGCAGATATGGAAGATAACCCAGGCATCCTCTAATAACCAGCAAAAAACGATCCCGTCCAGTATCCACTTCATAACTTCCCCAAACGCACATTTGTATCTCCAGCACCAGCAGCCATAGACTGGACAAATATCTCATATCATGCAGGGCAATCGAAATTCCATCTGAAATTTATAAAGGCCAGGTCTGTTTTGTGATGACGATTGCCTGCTACACTACACCTGAAAAAAACTTGTTTTACGAAATTTTGTTATTGTTTTGTCCCTCTTTAGCGTGCCCAATCAGTTGGGACCTGTTTGCAGGGGAAACGAGAGGTATGGATGACTCGGTGTTGTGTTGTTGCCTGATAAACTTCACCCATGCCATAGAAGAAGAAATTTAACTGAGGCAGGAAAAAAGCAGCTCTTTGATGACCATGAAATGTCAGAAAATGATACAATGCCAACGGTGGTGTGGTGGAAGAAAAAGCAATGGATGCTATGGCTATAAAAACTTTCCTCGGGCGAAGATTCTCCGCACACAAAACATAAGAAAGAGTTATCTAACGCCTCAGGTTGTGCTGTTGTTTGGTCGCCTCATGGGGCCCGAAGAAGACCTCAAATTATGAAATTCATTTGGCAATTAGCAACGCCTGGCTTCAAATCAGGTTTCCTTCACTTGGCAGCCCGAACAGAAGAAACTTTTGGGCCAACTTGAATTAATACCAATTTCCGGGCATAGCCCTGCCTCACTTCGGCGATTTGAGTATATTTTGGGAGACCATCGTTTGCCTGAAGGGCTCCTGTCCTGCTCCGATCCACACTCCACATGTGTATGTTGGGGAATGTGTTACAAATTTAGTTCGTGATGTACCAGAAAAAACCTGTGGGAGTCGAATGGACCCAGAAATGGATTTCTCGTGTCATTATACATGCAGGCGATTAGCGTTTAAACGCTTAGATTATGGCCTATAATTTCCAAGGCGCCAAAAATTTTGTTACTTCTTCCGCTTTACAATGGACTCCGAATTTTTGGTGGGCTTTAAGAAAATCGTGTAGGTTCGGAATTTTTCCGTTTTGTGAAAATGCTTTGGACAATTCGCAACTTCCGCGGAATGACACAATATCCGGCTTTTGAGTAATTATTTGTATCTTCTCGCGTTTTTTCTCTTAAAACAAAAAAAAGTGTTGTTTTTTTGTTAATTAGCTTCTGCTGTGTAATTTGCCAGGTGAGAAAAGCACACCGTTGTTTTTGGTTAAGTGCTAATTCTAAAAAAGATAATTACAAGGCTATTGCAAAATGAGGTGGAGACTTCCTTTTGTAGGTAATGCTCTTTGTAAAGGCGGTCATGAATTCAATAAAACATTTTAACCACTTTGTACTGCTTAGGTTGGTATTGTTTCGTTAAGTGAAAATGGAAAGTAACGCCTTGAGTTTTGGGCGTTTTTTGCACATCTCCTAAGATACAATAGAGAAAGTCATGGAAATAATGTTGGTTAGTCTTTCATCTTGCATACGGAAGTACCAAGAATGTATTCATTGACTCTAGCTTAATAAAAAGTTGCCTAAAGGCGGAATATAAGCCTATTCACAAATGCAAATCTTACATTATTGTATTCCGAAAATTACGTAAAGAGGGAAAATTTTGCATTTTATTAATTTTTCACTACAAGATGACTAGAAAAATAATTTTTCACAAATCTTCTACCAGACACAGGCCTTGAAATTGAATAAATCGAAGTATTAGGAAACTTTTTCGCATAGATTTTTTGCAGTTCGAATCGGTATTGATCTGAATGTGTTCTTATGTATAGGCTTTTATCCAGATGAAATAAGCTACTATTATGGTGGTATGTTGAGGCTTGCAATGAAAGAAGCGCAAGCCATATCATGAAAAGCTAACAAAATATCTTATCGGGCGTTGGTGATATACAATTGTATTAAGTTTAGAGGATTATAGGGGTATTATTAGCCCTATATATGAGATTATGTTGGATTTTTCCGGGATTTCTGTATTACACCCGGACGCGCTTCGCTAGAGCAGAAATCGAAGTAAACCCCGCCGCACGTTAATGATATCTCCTTATCACATGCAGGATAAAGTACAAATCCAAAAACAGATTTAGGGAAATAGATTGTATGGTTAACCGTTTACACTTTTATGTATCAAAAATAGATAAATATTAATTCGTTTACAACACACAGCCACGGCCTCTCTAGCCCATCAAACAAGAAAGTTCTGGTTAGTATACGCTATTGACTTGGAAATAGGAAGAGATTTGACTAATAAGCGTGAAACCAATCATCAAATGGTGCAAATAGAAAAAAAATGGTTTAAGCTTTTCTGTGGTATGCGTGCGCGTCCAGCAATCTCCACATAATACCAAAAAAAGTTATCATAAAATGCTCTAACGCGCTCTTTAAAAGGCGCCCAAAGTGGAGGAGCGAAAAAGCTAGAAGAGTATTCTTCACATGAGTGTTGCAATCGTTAAAAGTGTTTAGCACGGAAGGGGTTAGAGCTTTAACACTTTGACTGCCACGATTAATACAAAAGCTTTCACGAGAGAACTGCACGTTAAAATGCATTTGGCGTGAGAGAGCTTTTAGCTGTCACCCGTATATGAATGACATGACAGTCAAAGTATTAAAGAAGCAAAAACCATCTAAAATGAATCCTAGTCCCGAAATGGTGCATAAATGGCACTGATAAGGGAAGTAGAAGCGGGTGTTCTTGGTTGAAGTTGCCAAATATTAAAACCCATAGGCAAAAGCTCCACTATATTTCAGATAGAGATGCAAGCCATGGATATCTGTGCTTCCAAATATATCAAACAAAATACAAGATGTGTAAATTTCAGTCAGACAATCAGACAGCATTTATAACAGAGTAGAGTAGTCTAAGAGAATAGAGCAGGATATTTACGCAAAATACAGAAACATTCACCAGTAGGAGTTATTTTTAATACCAAGTCCTTTATAAAGTTTATTGGATATTTTAAAACTCATTTTACATTGCAAGTTCCTGAAACAAAAACATCCGGATGAATCCATTTAAAAAGGGTTTAGTGCCCATGGAAGGTATCTCTTGAATGACAGCATTTAATAAAAAAATAAAATATTCACCAAATGTATGCAATCAATCGTCGATAATATTCAAAGAGCTCTATAAAATCGAAAAACGTACGCGTTTCCTATAACCGAATAATATTTAAATAAACTGCCAAGGGTTGTTAGGGGGTAGCTTTCCACGACAGAAGGCAGGCAGTTTCACACATGAGTGGGTGCCTTAATTAAAAGGCAAATACTTAACGTGATGCTGGCATACAGATCGAAACGGAGAAAAATGTTGAAAAACTTGCTTGCTTTCGATAAAACTCTTTTTCAGAGATTGTACTGTACAGCATTCGTAATTTACTCTATATATATATTCATGTTGGACTGGCATGACTGTGCTCATGTGTACGTACGAGTATATTTCCCTCCAATTTTCATTTTAATGGGGAAAAAAAGTATTAACAAAGTCAAGCAAAACATGGTCAAAATATGCAGCCGGATAATATTATAGATTTTTGCCTTTGAGGTCGAATTTTCATTTTCCAGGCAAAGAAAATTTAATTTGCATATCAACTCAAGAGTGAAATCTCGATGTAATAAAATTCTTCTTGTTTGGTGTTTTCTGTTCAAGTTGAAAGTTTGGATTTTGTTTTTACTTCTTTTTTTCAAGAAAATATTATTTTTCGAAAATTTTGTAAGTGTGTAATTAAATTCTCTTATTACAAACGAAATTATGAGGTACACAGTCCGATAAAGGTATCTGGCGTTCAAGCGAGGAGGAGGAGGAGGAGGAGGAAAACTTATAAGAAGGATTTAATTTGAACAAATTGCCCTAAATTGGAAAAAGTTTCCTAAAAAATTTCTTATTGACTGTGTGTTCTTGGGAGTTTAATTAAAAATAACTCTCGAAATTCTTGACAATGTACAGAAGGACGTGTAGAGGACAATGAGTTTGGGTAGTAACTAGTTTTAACTGAAGTTATCAGTGTTTTATGCAATATTCTTTGTTTAAAAGGCAATGCTCAACTGTAAGGGTGAAATGCGCTTCAATTGCAATTTGTAAGGAATATAGTTAAGAGAAAGTGCTCTGTTGGATTTCTATAAAACTCCGTTCGCAGGAAAGATACAATCCATCATCTATCTTGTTTCGAAAAAATGATATAAATGTCGTGAGTCCGAACTTGCTTTTCAAGTGGCAAGGAAATCTGTACTACCAGATACAATTAAGGTTGTAAACCTCGCAGCGTTATGAGAACTTAGGCCGGCCACACAGAACGGACTTTTGCTCCAGATTTATCCGATCGTTTTGGAACGAAGGATATCTATCTAATCTTCAAATGTTACCCGAGTCGTTTAAGTCTGCAGCAAAAAACCAAAGTGTGTCGGAGTTTCATGCCTCATTCCTTCAGTTTTTGTCATTGGTTCCTACCAATAGAAAGTTCAATGCATCTTTTTTATCGCGCAAAACTGATAGTGTGTGTAGACAGCATCGGGTATATTTGAAAGCTGCCCTGACTTGACTATCGAGTAAATCTGCAGTAAAGGTCAGTACTGTGTGGCCGGCCTTACACTATGCACTTCTAAAATTAGTTATTTTGGGATAGTAGGAACTGTTCCAGTGGAGAATATGACCGTCATACTATTAAAACAGAGACACTCCGTCTCCGGCTGCTCTAAAATATGATAATCTATAATAAAAAAAATGACATCGAGGAGCATAAGCTATTATCGTTCTTGCAATCTGATTTTTGGCGCCCTCACAGTTGTGAATCAGGCTCATTGAAAGGGAGCACTGATATTCAACAGGCACTTGATAAAGACGATATTGATATCCTGGTGCAGCTACATTTGCATTTAACAGAGCAAATCATGAAACTCTACTAAATAACCAAATAAATGAGTTTGGCAATTCATACTCTACTATCTTTATTATAAATTGAGTTTTGTTAAAGCGCTCACAACAAATGGAATTGAGATTGCTCGAATTTCATGTAACTTAAGTGAGAGATACCCCAAGGCTCTATGCTGGATCCTTTGCTGTCTATGGCATTAATCGGTTTCTGTAGAGATTCAGTTCCTGAAGTACCTTGGCTGTAAATATTGAATCTTATATTACTGCATGCAACCACTAGGTACAATCTGCAGACCCATTAGCTACTAGATGCTCCCTTTTTCTGTTCCATCAAAATCAGACGACTTGTCTCCGCTCGATCCCTACCGACGACCTGTTTTTGAACAAGCCTGGATCATTTCCCTTTTCTTAATTGGAATAGAAATTTCCTATTAGGTCCTTCAATTCGCGTTACATTAGACGGTGTAATCTCTGGAACTTTTTATCATCAATGGGTACGGTTCCAACCACATTTCTGGTGTGATTTGTTGCAGATCAATCCCTGTGCGTAAATTTTTAGGAAATTTTACGAATTCTTCTTCAGTGTACATTCCATTAGTATCTTCACTCAACTCTATACCCTTTTCCCTTCGCATTCTACTTTCATTTGTTATAAGACAGCCATCTTTGCTTTGCAAAATTGCAATCTCCAATAAAATTCAAAAGGATATTGCGATCACTCCTTTGCTGGATCGAATATCGAAGAAATCCATCTTTCTTTCACCATTTTCACACACATAAACACTTTGTGTGTGGTCTACGCAAAACTCACATGGAGGTTACCTTATCGGATCATGGAAACAGAGGATTAAACACTTACACTTACACACTGATCTGAGACGTGTGAAAAAGTTTGTTAACTATTCACAAAAGAAAACGGAAGAACTTCTTATGCTCTACACATCAGTTTAAGGATTTTCACACGGTTACTATCCAGTTATTGCCCCCTGAGGTACAGCTAAAAAAAAAAGTTGACTTGGGTGAGGAAGCAGCGGAACACATTCTCTGTCACTGCAAAGCACTAATCTGTAAAGTTATATGTAGACCTGGGTTTCTACAGAGGAGTGAAAGTAGATAATAAGTGGTGGCCATAGCATTGCAAGTTGAAAGGACTTGCTTGCGTCGTCTGATGCAACGGGGTACGTCTTTAGACTGAATCTATTAATCCATTCAAACTTCTGTCCTAACAATTGCGGCCAGTTAACCACTTAAACATACCGCGAAATACATTTATATTCTTCCAGATAGTAAATAAATTGATATAATATAAAAAATAATTGACCATATTAAACAACACGTTTCAGCAAAGAATAGAAGTGAATATCATTTAAATAACCTTAGAACTACTTAAAACTCAAAATAATTTTACCCGAAAACACAATCTTGCTTAGATTTTAAATGGCTACGCGAATTCAGTGCTAGATCATAACTCTCAGAGCCAGAAAAGAAAAAGTCTTTCACTAATTTCATTAAAGCGAAACTCCAAGCTATCATCGTTTCATGCACGGAGGCCTGGAAAGTTGCTTTAACTGCTCCACCTAAGTACTTCGGAAACATATGTTTTCCGTAAAAGCCCTTTACGTTCATGTTATTTTGTTTTTCTTTCAATTTGTTCCCCACAATAACAATGCCGACCTACCACTATTGTGCACGGGCCTGGTGGTTGCGATGCGAACTTTTTCCTCCCCTTCAGGCCGATTTTCTGTTTATCTTCTTTAGTCATGCAGCCATGAAACAAGGGACCTAATTTGAATATCATGGATGGTGTTTGGGTAGCGGTAGAGGAACATGCAGGAAGCTTCAGCCATTTGTTCCTTTTCTTTCTCTCACAGTTTTCCACTTCGTCACACTACGCCTCTTTTTTTCGGGATGGAGGAAACAATTCGTGAGGGGGCCAAAGTAAATGCTCCTCTCGGGGTAGAAGTTTTACTTTGACGTGAAAACCTACCACCCATCATCAGTAATAAAACGCAGGTAAATTCGGAAGAACTTGAGAATGGGAGCCATTGTGTTGCCCACACTGGGCCCGTATTAGTTCCTGTACTTGGACGTCTAGTTAGTTGACTCAATTAGGTCAATCGCACAACAATTAGCATGAAGGGTTCAGTTGGCTGCTCACACGACTCGATTGAAACTGAAAGCTGGACCAAAATGAATGACTTTCCACTTGCGGGGCGTATGACCGCCGTAATTTCCATCTGAGTCCATTTGTACGGTTGACCGACTTTCTGTAATGATTTTCATTACTTTGACAGTCAATTTCCACGATCATGGATCATTAGCGGGGCACAGTGGTCACCTTTGTTGTTTCAATTAGAACGGATGACTTGTGAGGGCGACACGAACTGTGCTGAAGCACAGACCTGAGTGATTGATCGAACAATTTCTCTTGAATGGTCGGTCGGTGAAAACGCCCCACTGTTCGGACCGTAATTGTTAACTACTTTAATCTCATTAACACGTGTCCATTAATTAAAATTTATCCCCACAAAGCAGAAAAGAGCTTTAAAACTTTGGGGCTTCGAGATAAAAACAAACAGAACTCAAAATGCGATCAAATAGATAAGAGAAATGGAGAAACGAAGAATTTATTCCCGTCATCCCACACGGCGAAACGAAATCTGTGAAATCTACCAAAAATTTTAATTAAAAGCATTTTTCATGTTGGGCCAAGAAAATTTAGGCACAACATCCAACAGATTTTCCTTACACTAAAATGCTTAACACACTTAATTAAAGTGTCAGATAAATCTAGGCCTTCGAAAAGTGGCATCTCGTGGATAAGGGATCCCTACGAAAGGCACATCCGAACGTTATCTTATCAGCTTACTTGAGAATTCCGAGTCAAGTTTTAAGATGAAATCAAACAAGAGAAATAACGAAAAGGCGATGAGAAAACCAAAACGATGGATTTTATCTGCCGAGGAAGGAGTGCCAACCAAGAGATAAGCGAACTGGAGGAAGAGTGGCATTTGATGTTCCCGTGTAAAGAATAATTTCCTAAGACAATGAATAACTTTGTTTAATTTGCGATGGAGAAGATTTTTTTGTTCTGTACCTCTGAGTTTCTGGTCCATTGTTTGGATGAATAAGAGTGAAAAGTTATTTATGTTGAATTACTTGGTCTGTTTGGAACATTTCTTTGATGATTAAGTACAAATTTTACACTACTTCTGTTTACGTTTCTATGGAAAATTTAAGAAAATTCCTCGGAATCTGGCAATTAAAATTAGAACTGAAAACAGAGGTCATCAAAGAGAGTACCCCAAAAATTAGGCATAAAGCGATCGAGTCGATTGGCGCTAGCTCTAGAGTAAGTCAACCTTTTCTTAATCTCTCACTGAAACAAATATGCTTCCTTCATATGGAATTTAAAATCAAAGGTACCAAGGGTACCAAGGGCATGTTGGATATCGTTAGGAAGGATGAACTATCATCTTTCGAGTATTGTTCAACAGCAATCCTTGAAAGGACTTATTAGAATTTAACACTCCGGTGGACACGAGCCTTAGACTGACACCACTGCTCGTGCTGAATCTATGAGATACATGATCCAAAGTGTATTTTTGGAATTTTTCGTTGAAAGAACACATAAAAATATCAAAAATGAAATCACGACGAAAGAGGAGAATATGATCAGGACACTCCAAAGCATCCACTGGCATTTTTTTTCCCTTGAGGGCTATGATAAGGAGGCTGCGAGAACCTCTTTACCCTGTGTATTTAATCCTTATTTCGTGACAGCTTTCGAATACCTAAATCAGACTTAAAATTTGAAGTGGCATCTTTTGAAGGTCCCAATTCCCAATGGAGGATAAAATATGGCAACAAGTTTCAGCTGCAAGTATAAGGGGTATAAGGGGCTTAGCCCTTATACTTATACCTTATACTTAGGATACTGAAACCATTATTGTCGTAGGTGTAAATAAAGAAGCATTTGTAGTGTACTTAAAAATATATCGACCACGATTGTGATTAATGCCATTTTACACCAATAAGTCAATATTTGTATTAAACAATTCTAGAAAACGAAAGTAAATAAAAAAAAGGCTGTGATAGTCAGTCATATTATAATCCCTTTGTGTTGTAAAGACTTACTAGGGGTTATAATAATGTTTTATCGTAGTAGTGATCATGAACGAATATTTCGAAATGACCAAAATGTCAGGAGAAATCTATTTGGATGCAGAAGAAATGACAGAATATGATGTACAAACATTGGATTGGACCTCACTATTAGACAATTCTAATCTCATTGGTTTCTACAATATAAGAAGTTTGTAGACTATATAAAAAAAATTCTACACAAACTATAGATATTATGTTATATTTAATAATGGAAGAGATTTTATAGTAGATATAGTAATTGTGTTCCGAAATAGAAACTTTAAATGAAGATGCCTTCTTCGGACCTTTATTTATTTTCTGTTGTAGACGCTATTTCTATGGTCTATTTCCAAATGTGGTCTAATTTTTCATATAAAAATAAAGAATCTCAATCCTTGTCGATATTTACTAAGTTCTATAATAAAAGAAAAAACATTTTCAGTGTCTACAATTTTTTAACTCATGATAACAGTTCCTTTTCATTGTTATGCTATATATTTGTGATTGAAAAACGAGGCTAAGACCGAGTTCACTATAAGCACGTAAATCTAATGTTGCCTTCTCTTAGATTTTTCTCAATAACTGTAGCATTTATTTACTATGTCTATCGCCAATCGGGGCTCAATAAATGCAGAGTTAGAGTACCTCTACTTTAATACTGTAGAAAATTTCATTATCCCAGAAGATGTGAACCGGTATAGTATCCTCCATCAAACAGAATATATTGGATGTGTCTCTTGTTCATCTTGTTCAGGCCGTACCTCAATCAATCGTGCCTATAAAGAGTCCGGGAAAGGCTTTAACTTCACCCTTGCCTAGTGTGAAAAGCTTAGGGTTAATGTTTCCAATTTGAGGTCTATGAAGAGTAAAGACTGCCTTGAAACTTCATAACATTTAACCACTTTGGCTATACTTCCCAGCCCCATTTGAGTGTTAATTAGTTCCATCGTGTTCACAAGATTGCTATAGTCACAGACGAACCTAGGGTTCATTTTGTAGCTACTGGGTACCTTTAGTGAAGTTGCAGCGCTCAATAGCTCGTGTAGTCTGTTATTGGATATGATCCATTGAGCCACTCAAAAGTTGTGTTTCTAGGTCGTTTCGATATTAGATCCCTGTTTCTCAGCTCAATGGTAAATACCTCTAAATACCACCTTTGATTAATGGGTCAAGAATGTTGTTACTCTGTCCTTCAGGATCTATATCAAACCTCTTGTCAGCACGTCATTGCAATGGACGATGGAAACTCGAGGAAACGTTTCATTCCTCCGTTTTCCAATTCTTCTTGAGCCTTCTGCTTCTTTCCAACGTGGTTAAATTTCTGTAAGCTTGTCCTAAGGCTATGGTCCTATAACAAGTTTTCTATTTCAACAAGCAATATTCAATGGTTTCTAGAAACGTTATTTCAATTAATAATGGCAATTGATATAGACCTTAAAATAAAAAAGAAATATATTTTCCTTCCTTACTTCTCAGTGAATTCTTTCTCCGAGATACATATACATACCTATAAACGTTTATGTTTTAAAACTTTTTACTTTATGTTAAGCAACATCTAAGCAAGAAGAATTCTTTGCAGATAGTATAAAAAAAGCCCAATGTCAATCACATCACCTAAATACTCGCAGCATATTAAAAAAGTAGCAAAAAAAGAAAAGAAAAACACAAAAATTTTAATTATTTCCAAATAATTTATTTATGCAGTTTCTTTCTGTGTGTGTATTTTTAAGTATTTTTCCTCAGCTTCGTTTATATACCTACACTATAATACATATCACAAATATACTTGTTTATATTTATCGTCCACTTTCCTATCTCTTATATTTCTATGTAAATATATATATATATAAGTTAAATTACGTCAGTTTTAATATTTTACATTTTATCAGCTCTTACGAAATTTTACAGATATCATCAATTCTAGACCACTTAAGATTTCATTTATTTCTCCTCATCTTCGTCTGAATCAGAATTTTAAATATCTAAAATTAATAGCGCTCTCTGTTGGTTCCTAGTCATAGTATCCTGTCAAAGTGTAATGTAATAGTACTGTTATCCACTGTATTATTTAAAACAATAATAAAGTGTAGAGTTACATAAGTAAGGAAATATCCTGCATCTCTTGCCTGTCCCTTGCCGGAGCAGCTTAATTATGATATTTCAAAATTTTACAAGCTATTCATTATGTACACGTATTTATCTCACTCAGTCTATGTTTTGTTTTCTCTTCATATCAATATTTATCCATTTACTTTATAGTAATTATTTTAATTATCATCTTTTATTAGGTTTCAGTTTTTTTTTATTAGAAATGCAAACGTTCGGAGGCAAAATATCTTCTCTTAAGTTTGAAAAAAGCAATTTATTTAACTATAGTAAAGTGCCCAAGTAAAAATGATATATTTGGATTTTCGCATAGTCTTCTTCTAGGAATCTTACATAAAATATTGTGCAATATATAAAATAGAGATATCATGGTAATTTGTGCAAGGACTTCACTTAAGTACCCCATAAATGGTGAAGGGGTTTGGGTGGCTGACGTAGCGACAGTGGATTAAAAATGGCACAGTCTTGTCAAAAAAAATGCATCCTGGACTTAATGAACACATATGAGTTCTTAACAGTTAAGATTGACTTAAAATTAGTAAGTTGATCAACAATAAAAAAAGGAAGAGGGGGCAACCACTGCACAATATTTTACCAGCGTCAAATCGTAGAGGAGTTTTGTAAGAATTGAGGGTTGTGGATCTGCGGAGAGAGGGCGTAGGGCGAGTTATGATACAAAATTGAAAGCTATGATACAAAACTCCTTAAGTGACTAAAAT
This sequence comes from Dasypogon diadema, assembly GCA_006980735.1. Lineage (NCBI taxonomy): Eukaryota > Metazoa > Arthropoda > Insecta > Diptera > Asilidae > Dasypogon > Dasypogon diadema. The sequence goes on from QYTT01084262.1 coordinate 40,046, forward strand.
TATTAAAAGTGTGCTATTTACATACAAAATAATTACACCAAGTAAGCCTGCACATGATGACCTGGAGGGCCTCCATGATGGCCGGGTGTTGGTTGTTGCTGTTGCTGTGACTGCTGGTGCTGTTGGTGTTGGGCACGCCATGTTTGCTGATTCTGCTGCAGCTGCTGTTGCTGATGGTGCATGGGGCGATGCATGTTGCTACTGCCATTTGACCCATTAACACCTCCCGGCATCATCATATTTTCATTATCCAACGTGCTGTAATCAGAATCGATGCTGGAGTAGATGTGCTCGGATGGCGGGCGATTATTGTACGCTGGATGTTGGGTCTGTTGTTGTTGTTGCTGCTGCTGTTGCTGAAGGTGATGATGATGATGGTGATGCGGTGAGGCATGTTGTTGCAGCAGGTCCCCATTTCCGCGTCTATTTGGTCTCGGACTGGGTGTTGCAGTCGTTGCTGATGAATAATTAGCGTCCTCGCCATCAGGGCAGTATGCAGGAGGGGGTGCCTGACGGTACATTATACCAGGACTGGCAGGCTGCTTGATTCTTTCGTGATTATGATCAAGAGTATAATTATTTCCCCGATAAGGGAACTCCACAGGCAAAGCGTAACGTAATTTTTCCCAGAAGTGACGATCACTTCGCCGTATGCGGTTCACAGCAGACGTCTTCAGATACGGCAAAAGTTCAACATCGCTTTCGGCTTCAAGAAGAACTTCCGGCTCCTCGACTATGACTAGCTTATGCGGGCGGCCCCGTAGGGCGTCATGAACAGCCCGCCTTAATTCACACCGACTCCACTCGGTTTGCAGGAAATTCCTCGAGAGCAGGATTACAACACGCCGAGATACTCGAGCGGCCTCAAGCAATTGCATATGAGTCGCATCATGGGAAAAGTCCCTGTGCTGCAGGCATATTCGCAAAGGTGGACGACCTGTCTCCAGCTCGGACACTAAATTCTGTGCGACATATTCCGAGTCTTTAGCCGAGTGCAACAGGACCGCATCGTATAATTTCTCAGTCTCCTCACATCGAGGTCCAAACACTCGTACTCCGTAATGGGCAAACAACCAAATGCGAACTGACTCCCTGAATACAAATATGACGATGAGAACCACCAGGAGAAAAACGAGGGCCAGAGCAGCTGCCAGGAGCGGGATGTACGTTTTTGGAATCCCATTTTGGAGGACCGATCCACCTGCATAATAATCGCTGCAAGCAGACGTTGCATTAAAGTCCAGCTCCCGCTTTACGGTCCCATCAACACAGTAAATGTCCTGTGAGTCTTGCACAATGAGTGCATTGTCAGCCACAAAAGTCGTCATCTCCTGGAGAAATTTGCACCGACAGCTCCACATGTTCCGGCCCATTGACAGGGATCTCAAATTCTTGAACTGCGGAATTTGCAATTGCCACACCGGAATCGAGAGGAGGCGATTCCCATCGATTCTCAGGATTTCCAGGGACATGAGGGGGGCCAGGGTGGAGTTCTCAATGTGTGTTAACAAGTTATTCTGGAGATACAGCTCCTTCAGGTTCGACAAGTGCTCAAACTCATACCCATGCAAAGTTTGTATCCTATTATCCTCCAAGTGTAGAACTTGCAAGGATGTCAGCCCGGCAAACGTGCGATTTTGTATGCTTGCCACATTGCTAGAATTCACGTAGAGCGCTTTCAAATTCTTACGCCCAATGAATGCATGATTCTGTAGAACTGGGAAACTATTTCCGTCTAAATAGACTACCGTGGAGTCCATAGGAACACGTTTCGGGAGCTCAGCGGTTTTCTGGCCGCCACAATCAACAACGTTTGTGCCCCACGTCTGGTCATGATAACAGGTGCAGTTCGTGGGACAAGTCATTTCACAGTCACAGGCATCAAAGTCACAGCAGTGGCACAGCGCAAAGCAATGGGTCTCATATCGGCACAAAAAATCTTTGGACCGGAGTGATGCCAGCGGGCGAACCGGGGATCCTCTTGAGTGGGGCATAATGCACTCGATATTTGGCAAGTCCATCACCCTGGGATGTTGACGGGATGTTAAATTGTTCACTCGTTGCAACCACTCCATTGAACAGTCACATTCAAAAGGATTGCCGCCGAGATAGAATTCGGGTAGCGGCTTGTGCGGCGGTACTGGAGCCAGGCGGAGGGTGTGCAGCTGCAGCTTGTTCAGAGCATTCGCGTACAAGTCAACCCGGGCAAGATTTATTTTGTCAACAAAAGTGTTGGGGTGTACGGTGCTGATCAGATTGTTGTTTATAAACAGCAGCTCAATGGTGTTCGGAACTGACATCGGTCCGATTTCAGTGATTCTGTTGTGACTGGCGTCAAGTGTTTTCACTCTGATCTCCTCCTGCAGTTTGTAGTAGTTCCCAAGCGCTTCGATGTAATTTCCATGAATGTCCAGCCACTTGAGATTACTCGGTATGAAGGCGTAGTCGAACCACACCAAGTGATTTTCCGATAAATTCAACCAGAGCAGGGACGCCAGAGTCGCGAAAACCCCATTTATGTCGGACAAAAAATTCCGATCCAAACGAATAGCTTCGAGCTCCACGTTTCTGGTGAAGGAGCCGCGCTCAATGCTTTGAATACGATTCTTGGCCAAATTGAGTACACTCAGCCTGGGCAAGTCCCAAAACATTCCCTTTGTAATGTTCCCGATTTGGTTGTCAATCAATCGCAGCCCCGTCAATTGGTGCAGGCTGCGAAACGAACCATTGTGGAACGTTGTGATCTGGTTCTCACCCAAGTCCAAAGTTCTTAACATGGACAAATCTTGCAACGCTTCAGGAACTTCCGACAGCTGATTCGAGCTCAGGTCTAACTCTTTTAGGTCAGAACAGTTTTTAAACACGTTCGGCTCGATGACGCTTATCAGGTTATTGTTCAAGGTCAACTTCGACAGCACGTAAAGTCCATTAAAAAGTTTGTCGTCGAGGGTGTGCAGACGATTCTCGGCCAGGTTGAGTGTGTGCAGATTATACAGAGGGAGGAACGCATTGTCCTCGATATGTCCAATTGAGTTGTTGCGTAAGTTTAAAATCTGCAGAAAATAGAGCTCTTTGAACGTTCGATAATCGATTCGGGTGAGAGCGTTATGGGCCAGATTCAATACTATCAACCGTATAAGGCCAGCAAAGGTGGTATTATCGATATGGTGACTAGTAAGTTGGTTCCCGGACAAGTCCAGGACCAGTAGTTGCTCCAATCTGTGGAACAAACCACGCGGCAATTCATACAGTTCGTTGTGCTGCAAATGAATTTCTCGAAGTTCCTTGGAACCAGCAAAGAGGCCTTCTGGGAGCGTTTCTAAGTGGTTGTAGCTCAAATTTACAATACGTAAGGAACTTAAGCCAGCCAGAGCCTCCCCTGACAGTTCCGTAATGTTGTTGAATTGCAAATTCAAGTGCTCCAATCGTCTAAGCCTTGAAATCCCCCAATTTTCTGGAATTGCCCTTAATTCATTGTGGCTAGCATCGAGAACTTGCAATTCACTTCCACCGTTGCAAGTCATGTCTGTGAACCCCAGGTTCTCAGCCGAACGTATGCGGTTTCTTGTTACGTTCAAAATTTGTAGATTTCCAACTGGACACAAGAAGCCAGGTGGTAGTGCTCGCAAATTGTTTTCACTTAAGTCGAGCTCAGTTAACTGCTTCAGTCCGTTCAGGGACCCTGAGTACAGTTCCAAACTCTTCCCCGGACCCCACTCAGCGTTCTTCGTGTTCACACCAAGGGTTTTGATCGTGCCGAGTCCTTCGAACACATTGTTGGGCAGCTGCAGGAGCTTGCACGATTTTATACGTAGTTCGTCCAGATTTTGGACGCGCGAGAACGTATTTAACGGTAATTGACTTTCAAACAAATAGAGTTCACTGCACTGTACGTCCAGTTTTGTGGTACCTTCGGCGCCTTGGAGGTCTAGGCCTGCTTTATCGATGGTACGCAGGCGACAGGTCACTCTTGTCCCATTGTATTCCCAGGAACATTGGTTTGTAACAGTTAGCGAGGACGGTGGGGACGATGGCGCTCCGTTCACTGTTGAAACCAGCAGCACCGCTGAATTTAGCAACTGGAGCACCGTAAGATGTTGTATTAGGCCGAACAACATTTTGTTTTAACCTTTCTTATTCTATTCACTTTTCTCGTTAATTTTTCTTTTACTTTTATTTCTAATTTTTGGATGTTAGAATCTTTTCGCGGGGAACGCACTCGTCATGATAAACACCACCACATTTTCTTGTGCATTTCGAATATTTCAATTATAGTAACGTCACTGACGGCTCATCTCATATTCACATACTTTTCGCATTCGATTCACTACCTCCGACCATTTCACCAAGATCACAATTTTTTCTCTAATTCGTGCACATCAACATTCCGCGGATTCCACTCTTCGAAATCATAATTCGGTTTGTTTCAGAAACTTCCCGGAGGAACAAAAACACACTCAATATGCGACCGGTTTATGTTACAAATTCACTTTTATGTTGGTACACACACAAAATTAGCATAAGCAGTTTGATCCCGAGCCATTTAGAGCTCGTTTTTTTTTGGAAAAACACGTCCTTCCCGACCAGCGACCGAACTCAGACTGATGTGAAAGTAAAAATCTCTTTCAGTTTGTATTCGGAGCACTTTTGGGCTCGGGAGGCTGTTGCGGATGGACGACGGAGGCAGCAGGCAGTTCTTCGCCTCCCTTGTGTGTAAACGTAAACGCTCAATCTAGTTCCAGACACCACCGCTAGTTGTGCTGTTGGCGTTATGAAGTCATGCGCATCATCGAAAAACTAGAGTGGGGATGAACACAGAGAGCATCCGTGTCAATCTCTCGGGGAGAAGAGGCACCGAAGACCGAACAATTCTCACTCTCATTCCCAGTCCCAGCATAAACGATATAACGAAGACAGTAGATTGAGTAGACTGGCAGACGGGTTAAAACCAAACCGGTAATGGTAATACTTCCAAAAGAAAGGGGACTCTGCTGCTGTTTTGACGCTGCCGCCTGCCGCTGCTACACTCTTTATGTAATGTGAAGGTAAATTACGACAGACGGCACTCGATATCAGCTCGACTAGCTCGACAATGTTTTGCAGATACTCGAAGCCATTTTCCCACTTGTGCCGCTCCTCCTTATCGCAAGATTTCGTTTTCAGTTTTTAATTCGATTGTTTCCTCTCCAGCTAATAAAAAGCGGTGGATATGAGTACTTTGCGGTACGATCATGACTGATGATTGATTTTAGTGCAGCATGTACACGACATTGAAAGTGTCGATTCTGTTATGTAACTGGAGGTAGGGTGGTGCCGGTGCGGTGCCCTCTAAACCCGCATTCACACATGGCGGGCAGGGCAGCAGGTGTAGGAACAGTGCTTGTCGAATTTCACCAGCACTGCATAGAAAATTAATGTGATTATGATAAACAAAAACTCTTAATAAGTGCAACACTTTAGCTAAATATGGAAACATGACTCGCGGAGGAAGTTGGGAATTGTAATTTTGCAAATTGGAGCTGATTGCTGAATTAGTTGCACAACGTGGAGCTAAATGGGGCAGTGGCAAAAGTGCTAGTGCTTCAGAGGCGGGTTTGTTTTGACGCCTCCAGTTGTTGTGTACGAAATTATCATTTTGTTTTGGTTAGCGTTTATGAAGTTGGGAAAATGAGGTTGGTACTTCTGCAGAAGGATTGCAGTATTCTGGTTTAGAGCAGATGACAGAACAAAATGTGAAGGACGTTTAATCGAATAACGGTATTTTGTTTAACTCACACATCCTGACCTTATGGTAATTTGAAAGCCTATAGGGAATTTGTGTGGAACCAGTGAATTACTGTTTTCAGACAAACAGATGGAGTTCACAGATTTATTTCCTTGGAAAATTTAATGTTATTTAAAAATAACAAATTCTGACTACAGGGAGAATGAGCTGATAACCTGACGAACTTTAGGGTCTACCTATATGGAAAAAAAGAACACTGCAGGTTGGTACTATAAACTATAAAAGGATATAAAAAAAGATAGACGAGAGATCCACCTTTTTCACGTTCGAGAAGTAAGCGCCTCTGCAACTTGGCAAGGAATATAGATTTAAGGGTCCGTGTGTGTTCGTGTACTGCACCAATGGTGTGATCCCTAGTTTCCACCCTCAAGCAATTGAAGGGAATCGTGTACTTGGACTTGGCCAGACCGAATCGATGAATCGATCAGTTCATGGCCTTGTGAAGAGTATGCGTAGATGAGACAGTCTCCAGAGGCGTTGATAACATTCCCGATAACTGCGAGCCGGTCTGATGAGACCTTTATACCTTGAACATCTCTAAATACCGAGTCAATAATCTCCGCGTTTTCACTCATTGGAATATCCGCAAACCGTTCGTATCTAAGTTCATTCAACCTCAGGTATAGTGCTGTCATGAAGCTACACGGTACCAGTCGTAACGAAAAAGCGGGCAGTAATGTTCGGCTACCAAACTCAAAGCGCCAGTCTTGACTGGCATGTAGAGCATGCTTTCAACAACTGACCCCCAACCCTGCTGCTGTCTGAGGCAGCTTGATGAGGCCATCTACAAAGCATTCTGCGTTCATGGGCGAGGTAATCAGGTAATTTATCACGACCTTCCGTCTCATTAGCGACAACGCTTATGGATTTTGGACTTGCACCCGATATAATTTCCCATATATCTCTGGTAGGTATTCGTCTACCTTATGCTGAGTCGGGTATAGGTATAATCCCACCACCTATCATACCATATTCTTATTCAAACTGACCTTTGCCCCGGCGCATTGCGGAAGAATAACACGAAAGACGAGCTAATGGAAAAGCCTCGTCGCTCGTTACAAAATGAGCCAGATTGTTCACATACGCCAGAGTTAGAGGAGTCGTCAACAATCATCCGCAAGAACTCCTGATCATAATATAAATCAACTCTATCGCATAAGTTTTTATAATCGCGCCTCTTCGCTTGAGCCGACATAGAGTATTATCCAGTGGGGCTCCAGACCTATTGTGCCACATAGCTCGGATATGCAACGAAAAAAAACAGCATGTTTGCAATAGAATCTCTTAAAAACTATTGGATAGAAAATAAATGCTTTCGAAAAGGGCATTGGAAACTAGCATGACTTTCTGATCAACCAATTTCCAGGCCAATTTCTAGTTTTTCAAAGATTGCATATATGAAACGTTTCCTAAATCATGCACCCAAACTCCGTGAAATAATAATAAATACCCTTTAACAGTTTCTTTTTTCAGATCATAAGAAATGCTCTAAGCCATTTATGTAGATTAGTGGATATAATCACGGATTGTTAGCATGCATCCGCTGCTTTCCAAGGTCACTCTCTTCTTTGTTTTTAGCATGCAAATTTTTTTCCCCCATAAAAAAGAAAATATTCAAATTCAGAATCTGGCAACGATGTTAAATTGCTCCAAGTAGCAAACCCAAACTGAAATCGATGTTCGCTAAAGGTACACCTGAAGATAATTGCATGCAATTACGCCCTACAAACACAAGCAAATCATCTGAAATTCGCGCGATCCTCCATCTTCAACTAACCGGTCTATATCTACCTGAATAGTTAGCTACACATTGAATCTTGTTTTCTGCGGTTTTCAGGGCCTTTTGTCTTTCTCATCGAACTCTACTCTATTACAACAACAACTGTGAAGTGGTTATCGGTATCCAACACCTCAGGAGGATTTCCGACCACTTTGATCTACGATTAGCCATCAACGGGTGATCTTCTTTCGTCTGCTTTTATTCTTAGCACTTTCGTGGTGTGAAATTTCTGTGGTCTCTGCTGTAGCGATAAATTGACCGACAAAGTACAAAATGAAAAATAAAAAAAAATGTGTATTCGCTTAGCACTTATACCGCAGAACATTTTGATCGAAACCACAGTGTAACCCATTTTTGGGGACCATCTGATAGCATCGAAAAGGTGTGTTGAACTGTTGTAAAATTTAAACCTGATGTGTCAGGGTCAAGGGGAATTATTATGGAACCCCAAGCAGACCGAAATTCACCCTTTCGGAAACTTGTAATTATTATTGGGATAAGTAAAAGTCTGTTTTTTGGGATGCAATTATCTTGTCTAAAAGGGGAACAACAGGAACCAGCTTATTTTCCATAATGTGCACAGTTTTTTACTATGAGGGCACTTAGGAAGTTCGTTACAACTCGTTCTACCGCATTCGAGGTAGGCACATAATGTTATCAGATAACAAAAATTTCAAACGTATGTAGGTACAATTAGATAAGATCTTAGGAAGTCGTGTTTTACTGCGTACCCCATTTCCTTTTGTGACTCAGAAAGCGATGACAGTTCCAAAAAAAAGAAAAAAAACGAGAAAACAATTATCAGACCAGAAAGTATGTAAGAGGCCAAGCATATATACCTTCGCCCTTCAGTTCTACAGCCAACCAGCCGCCCTTCCCGGGTTTTGATTTAAATAATATTTGGGAAATTGAAACCTGTCCTCCGTTCTTCTAAAAAATGCCATCCTGTGTCTGCAAATTAGGGTACTTTTCTCGAGGAATGTATGTTTTTACCTTTGCCGTTTACCTGTCCTATCTCATGTGCGGTTGAAAAAGAATCTTATCAAGATGGGATAAGACCCTCAACTAAACTAAACTAAATCCCAGAGAGAGAGAGTTTACCTGTTCAACAAGAACACTAGCTAGATTGCCGCCACCAGGTAGATAAGCCAGTGTGTTTCCTTCTCAGCATCACTTCTTAACTGATGCGCTTAAGGTGGAATTACAGTGAACGCATCGCATGCTTCGCATCCAGTGCGGCGCAACAATTCTGAACCGAAATTTCTCAGCCGCAGGCAGCATAGGAAGATTATCAACCTCCCTCTGCAAATAAGGCACGTGGCGCCAAAATACTGCGGTTCAACCTTTTGGGATTTGGTAATGCCAGAAAATGAAGGGTTACCTGCATAATTTATTCTCAGCCTATGTAAAAATTTATATGGACCATTAATTTTAATGCTGCAATAAAGTAATAAGCCGTTCCCCTTTGAACTGAAAAGATTTTATTGTCGACTAGAAAACCTGGAATTGCTGGGAACAGGAGAAATTGTCTCAATGTGAGAAGTGAGTGTTAGTTAGTTTTTTTTCTTTGGGGAATTGAACTTAAACCATTCATAGACAAAAGTTATTATTAGCACGGGTATGTTAATTAGTGCTAAGGAAATGAATAAATAAAAGTATAGTGATGACTTCATTTTTTTTAATTAAGTTATGGTTGTGAGGAGGGCCAACGAGGAGGTTTTCTACTAGCGCATGTAGGAAAATAGACCCCATAGTAAGAGAAAGATTTATGATTATATCACGAGAGAACAGGTGTCAAAGGTGTGGTAGTCAACACTCTAATTCTCATATGGTGACCGAAAATTTGAATCATAGAATCAACATTCGAATTTACCGAATTTTAATCAGAAATATTTGTTGAGACATAAAATTAGCGCGACCTCATTTTTTGTTAGAATTTTCTAGTATTTTGAAACTCACTTAGAGCTACACGTCTTGTCGAAATGAAAACTACAATCAGCTCCAAGAGAATTTAATTGTTATCCCAAATTAGTAGCTCTGTAACTGACTATCCTTATAGAACCTACTAAGGCTAAGAGCAGATGATAGTAAGACCACTAGAGAACTTCATCTACAATGCTTAGCTAGCTGATAGCCCCGAAATCTGTTCTTATTACCCATGATTTGCAATAATTAAGTATTGATGAGATTATGTCTATCTGCCTGCTGTGGAAGAGATAGATACGGTCTACTACTCCTAGAGGAAAATCCGTAAAAGACGATCATCAGCGAAATCAGAAGTTAGTGAAATCCTACAAAAATTCAAAAAAGTTGCCTTTGTTAAAACTTTAACAGAAAATCAAGGAAAACAATTCATCGTTAGGACGATGTACTAATCCAAGAAGTGTAACCTGATCCTATCAAAATTTCGAGTGTAAATTTAGTATATTTAAATCTGGAAGTGACCAAAGGAGAGGTCGAGTGCTTTAAATATTGATTTGAAGAAGAGCCCTTTAAATCTGAAAGCAATAGAGGAAATCGTACCTATTCGCTTTATGAAAATATCCTCCAAATTTGGAAATGATAAAGTGTATGTACTCCAAAAATAAGGGCTTGAATCCAATTGGATCCAATTGGTTCCAATTTTAATGTAAAACGTAAAAAAATAAAAAGTATAATAGTGTGAATATGGTTCTCTAAACCAGAAACTGGAAAACTTTCCAAAATTGGATTTTATAGATGAGTAGGTCTAAATAGAGAAGAAAATACGTATATGCCTAAGGCAGAAACTTCTACAAGGTAGCCATGCAAAAGGTTCCTATTAAGGACTAATTTTGTGGTATTAGGGTTAAGATTTTAAAATCCCAATGCTCTGATTTAAATACCGTCAAAAATGTTGGGAAATATCACAAGTTTGTTCGACAATATTCGGAAGGTCGGATTTGAAGTTCTAATGGAAGTAATCAAAATAGTCCTTAAGGTCACAGTGAATGTAGTCTTGTCTTCAAGGGTCTCGTTATCCTCAACTAGGTAGACTTTTGCAATCTCCACAAAAACACTTTTACAACATATGCATAATGCTGTTACGCACTTGTTTTGCGCAACGATGTTTGATTAAGAATAGAGAAAATACCAGGGTCCTGGGAAACTTGTTTGAGTACTAGGCGGCTTTTACCTTGTAAGCGATCTCAAGTATGGAAACGTTCTCTTCAAAAAGCATTTCCTTCATTTGAATCCGTAAAAATAGCTTAACAAAGATAAATACATTTTGCGCCTTTCAGGAGTGGCTCCTCATTTTTGAATTTATAATGAATGCCCACAAAGAAATCCAAATATTATACTCTTCCAGTACCAAAGCATTTTTCCAACTTCAACTGGACTAATTTGTCTTTGTTTCAAAAGGAAGAAGTGATAACCTGTGGGACCGCTCAAGAATTCCTTCCTCCAGCCCTAAAACTCTAGGAATAATTGCTTTTCTAAACCTCACATGTAGACACTTACTTATGTGCATAATTTCCTTAACATAAAAGACCGCCCTTTAATGCAACCAAAATCGCCGAACCTTTATAAAACAATGGGGCAATAATTGAAAGTCTTCTCAAGTGCAGCGCATTCAGCCTAATAGTATAATGGTATACAATGGGCCTTTTAATGCCCAATTGCAAACGAAGTTTAATTTTTCAATTTGCCTGGATTTAAAGGAACTTCCTTATGTGGCTGGTGTCTCAGTCCTAAACTCTTCTTATGGAAGATAACAATGATGCTGGGGTATGCCCCTATCATTTGGACTCGGAAGGTACTTCTTAGCGCCCACTCTCTCGCAACATTATTCGCACCCATATCATAAAATACATAAATGCATATAAACACCGAAATAAAAACAGAAAAACATCTCGAAAAGAGAATTGATTACCCATAAAAGGAAGAAATAAAAGAATCATTGCCAAGGCTCCGAATCACCAGCACCAACCACACCAGTGCTGGAGGATGTGTTCGGGGAGGTTGGCGGATGGAACTGGAACCGCAGAATAAATTGCTTTGGTCTAGTTATTTATAAGTGTGGGCTCCAAGTATACTCGACTATCGCAGATATGGATACAGGTCATGCATGTAGAATTTGCTCCTAGATTCTTGCACGTTGCACTTATGTCTCTCAGTTTTTGATCTGAATATCCAAATGGAGGGTATTCCAACAAGTTTCCCCTTACCCTGAGGACACCGTTCTCGTGATAAGCGTACATAGTCGACTCTGAATGCAATCGCAATCGCAATAACACTCAGTTGTATTCAGTGGCCAGGTTCTTCCTTCTGTTTGTTTTCAAGTTCAACCATTCACCCTCAAATCATTCAAAGTAAGTTTTCCTTCCACCCCTCCTCCTTCGGTTCTCTGTTTAATTCGAAATTGGTTTCGGTTCGTGGGCATTGGATACAATTTTCACCTCCCTCCACATCCGATTTGGTGGTAACATTAACTGCTGACCTGTCTGGAATCGATACTCACTTTTATCGACCGCTATCAGATCGATATGTAAATCAGACCCAGGATAAACGATTGAACAGAGCAGAGTCTGGCTCCCAAGTTAACTTTGTCCATAAATTAATTAGAGGTGACGTTATCGAAAATATTTAGATAATGTTTATTAGAGGGAATAAGCCAAATATTTGAGTGTTTAAAGATTTTTGTTTGAATTTAATTGGTCGGTACGGTCATATATAATAAACGTAACCCGTCCACCTTTTTCAGCAGCGTGGAAATATCACCAGAGAACCTGAACTTTATTGTACCAATAAATGAATATTTTGATTATTCTGAAAGGGCATAGCAGATTGCTCATCTCTGGAAGTAGTTCTCAGTAGTTCATCAGATAAAAAATCAGATTTTTTCGAAGGGCCGGTGATTCGGTGCACTTTCTTTGACATTAAAGATTTTATAAACTCCTTTGGAGAATTTTTAGAGCATAAGCCGTATTTTATTTTGTTGTCACTTTTTACGACTTTGTCGATAGACTTCTCATCTTTAAGACAAAAATACACAAGTTTCTTGCTTTTGGAGAGAGCAGCACATAAAACATTACGCAATAAATGACTGATCAATCAGTCAAACCCTGCATTACGCTTATGATTTTACACCTTGCACGTGTTACTCATAAAAGTGAAGAAAATGTTGAATGCTAATTCTGTACTCTGTCGTCCAATTCATTTTTAATATTCAATTAATTTTCTATAAATTTGTGGTCTTAGCTGTGGTATCAGCATTAATATTTTTACAAACCCGACTCTTTGAATTCAGATTCGTGCTATTTTTATATTTTGCAAGTTACTTTGACCTCAAATCTTTCTAATATGCTTTAACAAGCTACAAATAAGCATTTCTTGAGAATTTAATTATTAAGGAGTATTTATTTTGTAACGTTGATAATACCGTTTCATAATAAAGACAGCCATCCAGTAGTAATGACTAACAAACTACGGCTTATTGGTCCTTCGAGCGGGATTTTTTAAGATGTTAAAGTGTACAGTGTGTAACAATTACGTACTTTAACTAATTATATTTGCAGTGTCACCTATTGATTTATATTTAAAATTTTCAGCAAAATTGATTAGGCTAAAAATTGGCCGTAGAAAAACACTTTAAAAGATTATTAGTTCCTAATCTAACCTAGGTCCTCACTAAAACAGACATCGATTCTTATCTAAAAATATTGGTCCAAAAGGAAGTGTCCGTTGACCGGCATTTAAAAAGCTCTCTCATTTTAACACGGAATTCTCTCACGAAGCCCTTTGTGCTAATTGCAGTCAACGTGTTGAAAAGCTCTCTCAGTACAAAGGAATTTTAACACGGAATTCTCTCACGAGAGCTAATTGTGTCAGTCAACGTGTTCAAAGAGAGATATTTTACACTAACGAACTGAAAATCAATGCAGAGGTTTTTTGAAATGTAAAGAGAAATTTTTACTTTGAGGTACCCATCAATTTGCAGTTCGAAAAAAACCACATATGCTTTAGCAAGAAATCAAATTCAAAGGTGTTTACAAACACGCAATATGTGTTCAGAATAGATTTTCGTTTCCTCATTCCCTGATAATATGATAATCTCTTGTTATTATCATTGACATCACGTTACATGTTCTTATGAGAACTCGCTAAATTTAACTGTTTTTCGATAGGCAATCAGAATTCTGATAGGTTAAGTGGGAAAATGTGTCCAATAAATGCAAATTCGCCACCAATCTAAATATCTTAGCAATAACTGAGAAATCAATTAAAATTCATACCTTCGTCCACTCCACATGTCCATTACAGCTTGAATAATCCCACGCCAGTCAGTGTACATATTCGATTAGCATTTGTGGCACATATCAATTTCTTTGCTCGGCATGTTCTCTTTCATTTGGACCGCACGACGAACATTCTATTAAAAATTTGCTCATCGCCCCATATCACTGCTAATAACAGCCTCGGATCAATTCAGCGGCCTCAAATCAATTTAATGCTGCGTTTCCTCCCGCAGTTACCTGGAGGCGATATTCATTTGTGGCAACAATAAACTTCCAAGATATTTCAATCGAAACCGTTCAGGTAGGTTTCCATTTGAATTACAATTCCAAACATTCCAAAGCGGTTTAGCCCGATTGCAAACTTTTTTCAGTAAAGGAAACAGAGTTGAAAAGAGATCAGTTGGTGTTATGCAATCGCACACTTACTCCGATTCCGCATGAGGAATACAAACTTCAAGTACTTGGGAAAAGATATGAACAGTGTCCAAGGCACTTCTTACCGCATAGGTGATTATTCAATTACTAAAACCTGGTCTGAAGTCCAGGGCTAGACTAGTAATAGCAAGCCTGGACAGTGAGTACCGGCCAAGAAGTAAGATCAAGCAAATTGATCGATCATGTTGTGCTTGAAATGAATAGTGCACTCTCATGCGGTGAATTAGACGATCTATTATTATGCTACCATTGTAATAATTCCATACCCACAAGCCACCATGCCTGGAACCGTTAGGTGCTAGATACACTCAAACTAAAAGTTTTCATCAAGATCATTACCTTTGCGATCTGTCTGACTTTGTTAACTTCTCGAGCAACTCTGTCTGGCATCCGAACAGATGAACATGGATCCGAGGCTGTTTTCTTCTATTATCACATGTTCCACACGTACATAGTTCATAAGGTCAACTGATCCTGTTCACGCTTTCGTCTCCAACAGAATTTTATACTTTGTACACACGTATGAGATGATAGTGCCATGATCGAAGCCGAAAGAGATTTTTGTAGCTATCATGTTGAGCGGATCGTTTCAAAGAACATCTTTTGCGGCTTTTGAAAAATTTTCTACCCGTGAAATTAATGCAATTATAGAACATATCAAGTAATAATATCACGGCCAAAGACGTGGAAATATATTTCTGTATTTCCACCACTTCAGGTTGTAAAAGTGTCGTAAAAGAATATTTTTAAATTATTAAATATTATGAAGAATTTTTCTTTGTTGGAACTCACCCAAATTTAATCATTTCCAACTGAGGCCGATATAAAAAGAAATCTGGTAAAAATTCGAAAAATGTGCTATTTTTGTACAAAATAAAATCTTTCTTAGAATTAAAATTTTCTCATCTATTTACTGAGCTGTTTGCAGCGCAAATATTTGCAGAATCGACACTGGAGTCAATTAGGAAAATGTCCAAAGCTATAAAATAAAATACATTTAAAAATGCCAAAGAAGAAACGCTTAAGGATTTTTTGAGGCTTCGCTTTCAGGATTTCTATTCTTTCTATTCTATAAAAGTGGATATTATTCAAAAACATAAAACCATGCCAAACTTTACTCTTGAAGATGTAAACATTTTAAATTTTAAATTTGATTTTCTGAAACACTTATTAGGACCGAAAAATGTAAAGGCGACGATCAGCGTTATTGACTCTCTCTTCAGTAATAATAATTCCATTTCCTAATATCACTTGAAAAATCCTCTTCCATACCCATCTAATGGACTTCCAATATTTTACGGACTGAAACTCAGCCCGGATATAAGCTTAGCAGAAATATAAAAATGATTTCCAATTCTGTTCGCAGCACTTTTGATCTAATGGCTTCTTACGTAACATAAACAAGGTTTGTAGAGGTATTACATCTATATTCAAGGTTGGAACTGACCGTATAGATTTTGTAGACGTTCCACAGGATATTCGGGAGGAGGCTCCAGTATAATTTACACCAAGATAATTTCAATGGTGTACTTTTAGTATCGGAAGGATAATAGGTATGCATTGGTCCGACAGCAACTACTGCGTGGCATTTCCTCACTTACAATCAATATTCCGACAGTTTCCAAATTTCATACAGTCAATAGACACAAAGGAGTCGAACAGGGTTATTCTGGTCCGAAATCAGCCCATCCTAGGACTAACTATATACTATGGTAAGACCGTTATGCAAAAGAGGCCGGAAAAGAAGTAGTCTAAGGAATGAGAACTAATTGGCAGGCTAAAATGATCAAAAAGATCCTATTAGCTCTTAAAACTTAAACTTTAAGAAAATCTATCTTTCATCTTCAGGAGGTCAGATATTTACCATTTTACTAGGATTCCACAAAGGATCTTCTAAAGCGTGCGTACCTATATTTAGACTAAAGTACACTCAAGATTATTGTATTATAACTGATGCACAGTATAGCAGACAATTTTTCATTGTAGAAGGTTATCGGCTTCTGGGACACTTATATATGCCAATGTGAAATATCCGAACTCCTAGTTCATTTCAGAATGGTTGTTTTTAATACTACTTTGACCAGTTCGACAGTACTACAAGTCCTGAAGGCATCTATTAGTTAAATTTATGTTTCGATTGGATTTCCACTCAAGGAACACTAAAAAATTTGTTATAAAAATTCAACTGTAAGAATTAGGCTTGTGTGTCCTTGATACTGTAGAAAGTCTTAAGTCTAATGAATAGTGGTCTTCATAATCCTTTGAATATGGTTTTTTTTATTTCTTTGAACTTCATATATGTCCGAAAGTATTAGCAGTAACTTCCGTTCTAAACTTCTGATAAATATTAGAAAACTACAACTCAAGGACTTTTTTACTTTTAGGAAACTGAAGGTCTTGTTTTTTAATAAACAGTGAATCAGCGTTGCCTGCAGTTAATCAACGGAGCACTAACAAGGGGGCTTGCACCACTGTATTATTAGAATACACCACTTCCAACAAAAGTTAAAGAAGTAAACCCAATATCCGAAATGAGTAGCTCCTGGGCATGATAAGATCATGAACAGAAACAGGGGACTTTTATGTTTCCCTTATTTAGTTACTTAACAAAGAGTTTTACCATTATCTTCTGCAGCCCGAGGCGACATGCCAACCACCGGAGTAAACTCCCTTTCAACTGCAAGAGGACAGACAACAAAAGACGACAAATAGTGCTAAGGAGTGCATAAAAAATGTCCCCGGGAAATTGATATGGCGCATAAAAAAAAGCGGTCCGACATTCAACTGACAATTTTATGTGTCAGGAACATTAAAGCCGCGTCCGATACCACACTATTAGCACACATCAGTGTCAGGACGGACAGGATATAGGATGAAGCACGTTTCAAAGGAACACGCCTGTTCCTCATTTTGCTGAGATTACGGATGGAATTTTTCCAGCCGGTGGACCTCATCTGTCAGCCCAATTCGTCATACGCATGTGCACTTAATTCCCCCTCGACATTTTCTATTTTTTCCCGAATTTGAAATGTCTAGGGTGCCTTTCTCCAGACAGCCTGATTTTAGTTAGGACATTACCTTTTTTACTTGCACTTATTAGGCGTGGCGAAATTTGAGTCGTGCGAAAATGAATACGGATTTGCATCCTGCTTAGCAAATCCCTGCGCTTTGCAGATTTAATTTTGTTTTATGAGATTTTTATCGAGGGTGCTATTTACATGGTTCTGTGCAGCCACTTAATTCATAGCGCGTTTTTTATATGGCCGTCACTTTTATTGCCGAGGTATAAGCCGTATTCGTCTAATCTAATCTCTACTTCAGGTGTAATTACTTTTCACAATTCGATTTACATTCTTCCGCTTTTTAACGTCTCAAAGTGGAATTGCCACTCCTGAACGATGAGATATGACTGCGCAATTAATAGTGAAAAGAAAGTTGTCAGCGCATAGAGCGAAGCAATTTTATGGTTTATTAAAAATATGAACTCCTCCCTTTGTGTCCATGCCTTCCGGGATAAGTTGCCGTATATCTTTTCGATTAGCCAGTAATGCGTTACTAAAGTCTTCTGGTGGTTAAATCTTACGCCATCTGTGCCCAGAGTGCCCATCCAACTCCGGGCAACTTAAAGTAATAGAATTGATGGGGAAAAGAAGCCGAAAACCGATAACTCCTTACCAAATTGGGAGATTCCTTTACCCGAAGGTGTAGAAAATTAATTCGAAGTGTGAAATTTTTTGATGATTCTCTTTTTAACAGAATTTAACAGCAATTTACACGCGAAACCCGTGGATGATACCACATTTACAAAATTGGATAACATGTGTGGGATTCAAAAATAGCATGCTACTTATTTCTTGTACAACGGAAGGAATTGATTTGATCAACTTTAGTAGGTATTTAGTAAGATTGTAAAGATCTTTCTGCAGAAGATGCGATTTATCATATTTTTCTGGTGGGTGCCTTCTTGGGAACTAAATCTCTGTGTAATACCGTTGCTGAATAGGCAGAAGTTCGGCTACTTTTCGCTAAATTAACATTTTGATTAGGATATGACTTGCAGGAATGAGAGATTTCTCCTAGGTAAGTTCAAAAGTGATTTATTACTAAATTGTGACACAAATTTTCCTAATTTTGAACACCTTAATTCTTAAATTGATTTTTCTGGAAGACAACGTAGATCCCGGACTTGGGATACTTTAAATTGTTGCATTTAGGAAATCTTTGTTAGTAGTATAAGCTTAGATCAAGATCATAGTCGCACAATATCACTAAGTCGAGGATTAAGTGATGTAGAAAAGACTCTTATACGGCAGCCGCAGCATAAAAAACGACTTCTCTTAATCTTGCGAAATCTGCTGCTATTGTTATATATAAAAATGATCTGGATGCAACAAATTTTCCAGTAATTATATTGATTCGATTACTTTTAAAAATCCCTTAAAAATTTTTACATATTCTTCAACACTATACCCACCTGTTCCGCTCAGGTTAACAGTGTGGTTTTCAAAATTTATGGGAATCTTCATAGATTGCTACTAGCTGTATACATATAGATATAAGGGAACGTGGAGTAGAGTGGATCAAGTTTTTTCTGAGGTTCCTGCACATAAAAATTGCAGAAAAGTTAAGGTAGCTAAGGTTCTGTTAGTAAAAAAAATCACCATAAATTATCTTTAATAATTTTGCTATTTCCTGCCCACGCCGGCGGCCGAGCGGGCTGAGGCATACACCTGCAGATTTTCTCCTCTGTGGGCGTGGGTTCGAATTCTGCACAAGCCGCGGCGATTTGTCTGAGTACCAGTGGTTAAGACAATTCTACTGACGAGAATTGTACTTGCAAAGCCACTGGGATGTTGCACAGTTAAAATATTTCATGTCAAAAATTGTGACTCACTTAAAACATTTGTCAGGTTAAAATTTCCCAATCTCCTCTTCACTAATTTCCCTCCTCCTAAGCTGTGCTGTTTGCATCATAGGGTTGTCCCTTGAGCTTAGGCAATACCTACAAAAAAAAAAGTAAAAGAAGGAAGCAATTCTAGCCCCCTGTGAAAAGTATCTATACAAACGGGAATATTGTTTTCTTGTTCCTGTTGTCCTCGATTCATTAAAGAAGCCACCAAAAAATAAGGAAAAAATGTGATAATTGCCGACCTGTAAATAATTCTTGGGAAAATCTCTCAGCATATCGGTGCACATCACTATAGTTAAAATAAAATGAAATGAATGGTAGTTCGTGGATGGAAGATATCTCGTTATGCAAAAGATGGACGTGGTACAGTTCTTTACTTCAACCGTTCTCACGATTCGATCTAAAATGTAAAAACCTGCAACCTATGAATGCATTGCGAAGCACAATAACCGGTTGCAGATCAAAATTTTTCAATCAATTTCAGAAATAAGTCGGATATCAATAATATATTGTTACGGAGGCTGTAGGGATATTATTTTCGAAATCGGAGGCTCCTTTCGAGGGTGCATAGAACGCATCTGCGGCCACGGCAACAGAATCTGACGATTTAATCACACCCGCGAATGGTACGCACTGCCAACGGGGCCCGTACTTAGATAATGGATCGCTCAACCGTGGCGCATATTAAAGTCAGAGCGCTGTTAATTCCATCGCACCTCACGGCGAACGCCAGTTCTCCTCAGAAGTAATTACACCTGTAACATTATAGAATAATCCAATCAAATCAGATAAAGAACTAACGTGATGATGGTGGAGAGGTGTGAGAGTACAGAACCAGATCTCGAGAAAAAGAAAATAATTAACGCTCAATCAAATCAACGTCACGTCCATATACGTGAGAATCATTTTTTTACATAATCAGAGTAGAAGGCCGGGGAAGGCCAGACAAATATTTAGGTGTTGCTGCTGCACCAGGTCCGAACTGATTCCATAATTGGAAAAGGTATTCAGTCTGTCGCGATACACCTGAAATTGTTCCTCAGATAGCCGTCCGGCCCCAAGAACCATCCAGTACAGAACGTGGCATTATGTGGAGCTTGTATGGTAGAATGAGACTTTTATTTAGTGGAATCCCTGGAGGAAAACTTTTGGTGAGGCGTTAGCCGAGTAAAAAGCACAAACCGAGCGCAATAAAACATTTTTTGTGTAGCCCGAGCCCGAGTCCGAGTTGGAGATGACGCTTCAAAACGAAAACGATAGTAACAATCAAGCAGGCACAAAAAGTGCCTTAATAAAAAGACAGGTCATTGGGATTCATATCGCCGTCATAAATCTACTCCGAGTCTTTTTACAGCCGAAGACATCGCACTCGGTTATTTGAGATGCCAGATACAGCTCGTTGCTAGAGATTTACTTACCAGGTGACGGTTAATCTTGTTCACTTGTCTTTAAACTGCTCCGCTAAGTATACCTGCATATGCTGAAAAGATGGTCCTGTGGAGAAACCCGTACCCGCAATCTACAATGAAACATGCGGCGTCGCTGCCGTCGCTGCAAAAGCCCTGTCAATCTTCTTACGGCTCTATAATCTCCTCGTACAGGTACTTTAGTCATAATCAGCAATTTGCCGACTCAGTATTATCACTTACTGATTCCTGGAAGGTACGTGGAGCAATGATATGCACCATCAGATAAAGTGACTCCGAGGACAAAGAGTCGTGCAAGTGAGTGACATCAATGTTTCACG
>QYTT01084263.1:0-11101 GCA_006980735.1 Dasypogon diadema
AATTTTATGTGATGTGGTCGTGTAACATGACATAGAATTTGACGAATAGAACATGAATTTTGTGTAACATGATATAAAATAGCATAAAACTTTTCGCCAGATAGGACCCAATATCTATTGTCTACATTATTTACATAGATTACATTGTCTACATGAAATATTGCGACATATAGTCATTATTTACGCGTCAACAATGGCGTAATTTACGTTGTGTAAACAATTTGCCCATCACTGGCTCTCAGCAAAGCTCTGACTTCTGAAAGTGTGTCACTGATGTTTTGGTTTGCAAAACTGAGCGTTTCTCAAGACTTAACTCGTCTTAGTTTTCTAGTGTCCTTGGTATAATAATCCTTAAAACATTGTATAATCCGGTTGGTCTTTCTTTTCTTTTAGTGTTCCGTACCAAAACGGGCAAAACGGAACAGTTATGGATTCATTTCGGTGTCTGTCCGTCCATCTGCCACACACATGAAATTTTCTCCGAAACTATTTGACGTATAACTTTGAAATTTGGCATAATTATAAAAAATGGTAGCCCAATTACAGACAAGAAATTATAAAAGTTGATGTTTTAGGGTTATTTTCGGGGGGTAAAATGAGAAGTAAAAAAAATGAAAGCTAATGAAATTGATATCTTACAAATATAACACTCGTGTTTTTTGTTTCTATTTCTATTTGTTCACAAAATGGCACTAATGCATAAAAATTGCAATTTGAATCTTTTAATTGTGTACAGAGTAAATGTTTAATGAAATTGCTATTGTAAACACGACCAATGAAATCAAATGTGATAATTAACAAAATTTAGCATTACTTTATAGATAGGGAAAAAACTGTACAATTCTTCCCTGAACTCACTGATAAGATGAATCAATAAATCGGTTGTCTATAAATGAATTTTGAAATATACAAGCAAATTGGTTCAATAAAGGTCATGCACTATAACGGCCGCCCTAGTAAAACTACCTCAAAGTAAGAAAAATTATTAATTCGCAGAATTTAAAAAAAAAAAGTTTGATTTGTTTGCGAACAGACTGGCTAACCCCTCCACATATAATGGGATACCCGGGTATCCAAGGACATTTCTGAAGCTAATTTTTAATACGATTTTTCGTACAAATCGTATATGGATACTCGGGTATTCCAATGTGTTTTGGCGTAGATCTAGTTCATTATGTGAAGAAGGGTTAAAGAATTTAACCTAAATATTCACGTAAAAACAGTGCGTAGAAATAGGCCCTTGAAGCAGGTTTATATGCATAATGATGAAGATGTAGATGAAGAACTGTACGCTTCCCTAACCCTTCGACACACAATGAGCTAGATCTACGAAAAAACATTTTGGGATACCCGAGCATCCACATACAATTCGTACGAAAAATCGTATTAAAAATTAGCTTCAGAAATGTCCTTGGATTCCCGGGTATCCCATTATGTGTCGAAGGTCTAATGAATAAAAATTAAGTTAGGAGGCTTGTGCGAAAAGGGTTTGATTCGCATTATTGTAACAACACAAACAATCATGGAGGTGGGTCTGTAATGTTTTGAAGATGCTCCTTATCAATGGGAATGGGACCCCTTAAAGCAGTAGAAGGTCCGAATGGATCATTCTGTGTGCTCGGATGTATAAAAAACTCTACGCTGAAGAAGAAATGCCCCTTATACATATCTTTTTTTGCGGTGACGCCAAAGCTCAGGGGAGACCCTATGATGCTATACAGCGCCTTGGTCGGAAGGATAGTGGGGATGTCAGAGGAAAGGAAATTAAGAGGTCGAGTGGAAATGTTGGTGCAAATTCTGCTTAAATAACTGCGGCCTATAGTCTGCAGGCAAGACAGAAGATGGTAGTCCCTTCCACATTCGTATAGTTCAGCAAAAGAAAGATACTCGAAACTTCACTGTTCTGCTAGGTCTTGTCTCAATGACGAAAGGATGAAGACGGCTGGTTGCGTGGGTATTACGCGTGGGTATAAAACTACAAGAAACTAGACCAGAAATTTCGTTAGAACAATATCCATGAAAGTAGGGATGGAAAAGAGTTAGACATGCAACATTACGTCGGTGTTCCAAGGAATCGATTTTGGAAGTAATCGGCAACGAGCTGAAAAGCTTTATTGGACTTTTTCCAACGCGGCTAATGCAGTACATTCTGCTCCTGCCCAAAAATGCGAATTTAATTCAAGCCTTGTATATGAGCACAAAGTAACGCAGGCATTTCATCGCATTCTTTGCAATAGCGAAAATGTGATCCGCCCAACTAAGATTTTTAGACACCTGGACTCGTTCGTAAGACATGACAATTTCATCACGTTAACGATGAAAATTCGGCCAAAGGTGTCAAAATTTGGTTTTAGCGATAAAATCAAAACAATCATCAACTCAGTCTCCTAGTCTCTTGGCCCTCTTACTTTTGTCCTTTCTATAGATGATATTGTGCATCTTTTGAGGCGGTCCAAAATTCTAATTTATGTTGACGACACGAAAATCTCCACCCATATTAATGACGTTAGTGACTGTGCTTCCCTACAGGAAGACTTAAACATCTTTTATTCTTGGTGTGGGCACAATGACTTGGAGCTTAACATAAATAAGTGTGAAGTGATGTCGTTCTTTAGGAGGCGCACATTCGCTACTGACAATATTCTCCGGGTGCAGTCGATTAATGACTTGGTCTCAAGCTTAACTTTGTTTCCCACATTAATTTTGTTGTCTCCAGGGCTAATTCCATGTTGGGTTTTACACGGCGTTGGTCTAAGGAGTTCTCTGATCGTGGGGTTTCGCTAACATTATATAACTCC
Organism: Dasypogon diadema; assembly: GCA_006980735.1. Taxonomy (NCBI): domain Eukaryota; kingdom Metazoa; phylum Arthropoda; class Insecta; order Diptera; family Asilidae; genus Dasypogon; species Dasypogon diadema. Next base: position 2,799 of record QYTT01084263.1, read on the forward strand.
TTCGTTCGGCCTCTTCTTCCTACGCTCTTCATATCAGTCGTGTTGAGTTTATCCAGCGCAGTTTCGTTAGATTTGCACGTAGGGATCTTCCATGGAACAATCCTTTGATTCTCCCACCATATCGTGAGCGCCTTAATTTGCTTGGCATGGCATCCTTGGAGAAGCGACATAGGGTTGCTGATATAATATTCATGCACCAGCTCCTGAATTCCCATATTGACTCTCCTGTGTTCCGTGTCACAGTGTCCTTCAGGTCTAGTAGTCACAACTTGAGAGATGTCCCCCTTTTGCATATAAATTTCTCTAGAACTAACTGCGGTAAGCATGAGCCCATTGATCGTATGTGTGTGGCTGTTAACCGTGTTGCGGAGCTCTTTGATTTAGATGTAACCAAGGCTGTGCTGAAAAAATGTCTTTCCCTTGTCGTTTAACTTACATAAAGCGTTATTACTAACTTTTTCTGTTTTCCTCCGTCCTGTCAATTGGCATCACCATACTAATTATTACATGTCTTGCATGCTTGTCGGGAGCCTAATCATATGTGTGCCTAATTTTGTTAACAACCTTCTTTGTCTTTTACTGAGATTAACATTGCTAACAATTACATGTCTTGCATGTTTGTTGGGGAGCGCAATCTTAACGCTTTTCTTTGAATTGTGTGAACGCTTAATGCGGAGATGGGTAAATATTTCTCGGCTCCGTGCTGAGAAGTGCACCTTCTGGGTTAGAAGGGAAACTCATTATTATTATTATTATGAGAACGGTCAGCAATTCCAAAAATTATTTTTGAAAAGTTAGTAAATGCGATGTCCTGTTGAAAAACAAAGGAGGGATTACTAAAGACGAGTACTAATTCTAAGTGCAATCTATTTAATGACGTTTGAAATAGTTTCTATGTAAGAGTTTCTTTAGTTCTGTCCGGTTGCAATGTCAACAGATTGCATAAGCATTCAGTTACATAAATAATCGTTGTGAATATTTAAATTTATTTATTACTGTGACGAGTCTTAAGAAATATGTAAATAAATACATTCACACTTTACATTTCTGATTAAATAATCTTATAGTAATAAAATTATTTGAAAAGCTAAACCTTTTTGTTTTTCATGAACAACTGACGATAATAAGAAAACAGAAATCTTGCAAACCAAAATATTTAATTACCTGTGATTTCAATTCTGAAATAAATTTATTTCTTTACTAATAGTGCTTCAGAAAATTTAATTTTTAATGCCTTTTGGCTAGAATTTAACCTCCTAATTGCTGTAATGGGCCACATTTAAATTGTTGTCACGACATCCCGCCATAAAATTGGCCCAGCCCACTTTGAAAGCCATTTTTACGCTCAAGTGCTACTATCCCGCCTATCTGATTATAGCAGCAGCCAATGTTTTGCTAGAGCTGAAAAGATGTGCCGCTCTTAACACCAATGAGACTTTCTGGTAGCACATGAATGATCTTAACAGTATCCAAAGAGGAGACATCAACGCGACAAATAATTAGTTCTTTTCGAATATTGAAGATCGTCGGATGATCGTGAGCAGTTTAGTCAATTTGATATTCTGTTTTTGGACTTTGTCACATATTCACCTGTGCACGTAGGATAAAAATGGAAGCTCAGACAATAAAGCGATTGCCACATAGTTTTTTTATAGAAAATATTTTATCCAGACCTGATCATAAAGTGCCTGCAGTGTTTGAAAGTGCCAGCAAAAGTGTTGCAAAGTGTGATAATTCTGAAGTTCATTATGAGAACTCACACGAAAATATAAATAATGTGCAGTTAGAGGATCATAATAATGTTACAGTACCGGATTCGAACTATGGAGATGATCAGATTGATGATAGGTGCAGTGAAGCTGCCTCAGAGGAGAGCAATAGTAAGTAATCAATGTCAGGTTTTAACTTCTACATCGGGTTGATAAATGTTAATTCTAAGTTTAATAGAAAATACCAAGGAAACAGCGTATCTTTCTTCTTTTAATTCCAAATATTTCTATATTGTTGCCAAATTTTTAAACCCTATTTGCTTTGCAATGTGGTATTGTCCACTTTATACGTTTTAATAATGATTGCGGATCCATTGTGATTAGGAGGTAGTGGGTCAAGAACTGGATTTGAATTCTTTCCATAATTTCCTTAACTCCACTTTCGTTAATATTATTTCACTTTTTGATTTTTTTTCTTTATCTTCTTTTTGTTATATAATTATAGTAATTTTTCCAGTACATAAACGTCCCAAAAGTCTCAGTATTTGATTTTCAGATTTGTACACCGGTTACAGAAACCTTCCACAAGCAACAGAAAAGGGTTCTTTCTCAAGTCAACAAAATACTTTGCACGCGTAGGGCGTGCACCATTAAACAAGATCCGAGATTTTGAGATTATTTTTGCTTGAGGTATCAGATATTTTAGTATTTGTAAATTTAATACTTCTGGCCATATATTATATGATGATCGAGATGGGTTGTTGATCAAATATATATGTATTCACGATCAAGTGTTATTGTCAGTTTTACTTTTATTACCCATCAACACATTAAATGGGAACGTATTGATGAAAGTACTTATAATACCTGCACAATTCTGGTATGAATTCCCTTGTCCTTACCGTTTAATGTTTGCACCGACACTAATTAATTTCATTGACAATAACACTTGACGACTCCACACCTTATCCATGATAATGTACATGAATATTGAAAAATATATTGATATTCACCAATGTGCCAATTTTACTTACAGTAAAATTTATGGCGGACATAGGCGTTCAATTTCAATGTGTTGATGAGCAATTCAGGTGAAATTGACAGTAACACCTAATTGTGAATGGGGCTCTTTACACCTAATGTCGTTGCGCGTTGGGTCTTGTGGTTCTGGGTGGAAGTCTGTTCTACATGCGTAGAGTTCGACTCAAGAAGGACTCTACAAAGTTCACGGTTCTGCTAGGTCTTGTCTTAAGGACAAAAAGGTGAAGACGACTCGATGCGCAGGTATCGTAGGAATGAACCTTCAAGGAGTTATATCAGAAATTTAATTGGAGTAGTGTCCATTACTCTATTAGTCCTAGCGGATATTGAACGCCGCAGAGTACAGCACAGGTTAGCATAATACAGTCAAACTTTTGCTGATAACGAACGAATACTTTTATTATACTTTCTCTTTAATTGCGCTCACCTGTGCTGTGCTGCGTTCAAAATGCCCCAAGCCTTATAGGCTGATCGTATACCAAACCTGCATATACAGTAAAGCGGTATATAAAGCTTACTGCTTGTCATATACTCTTCCATTTAAATTGTACTGAATGTAGGTTTCCATCGTACACTGACGATGGACACAGCCTTTGTATGCATGTATGTGATTCGATTTCATTAAATTCACGGAAAATATAAATTTAGTATATGTACAAGAATTGGTTTGGATTTCAATTTTAAATTTACAGTTATGAAAAGTATGTTCAATTTTACCATATTTGCTTTTTTTTGAAAGTTTTTTTTTTACTTTGTTATCTCGATCAATATATTTCCTTTTCTTTTCCGGGAGTGGATCACCAGGAACTTGTGAATTTCTATTTACACAAAATAAATTTCTTTACGTAGCTCTTCAAATAACCTATAGACACCAATACAATCTGCATTTATATTTTGATGAATGCGTTGATGCTGGTAAAGTGTTAACACCCATTAACCTTGTCGTGTGGAAGAACGTTCGTGTGAGGCCTCTTTGCGCATAAGGCACACGTGAACACACACAGCCTTTCATTAGTAACCCATTAGCCATTTATGAAATACAAGCAGGCAAAGCTGGCAACGCCAAATTAGGTCGCGATTCGCTCTTAGATCAGGTAACAAAACGGACTGGCAAATGGCGAAAAACTGGGAAAGTCCCTTATATTCTTGTATTTGTGAAGGGATTTTCTACAGTGCCTATGGTTCTCTAAGGCGATATGAGAAAAGCAACAGCAATTTACAAGGAGAAATGTTACTATAAGGCGTCAATCCCTCTCCCTGCGTGCCCTTCACCTATAAAAAAAATGCTTCACTCACTTTTATAACGTTTTTCCTGAATACCGTCGTGCGATTTCTCTCCGTTCATTTTGTAAGCAAAACTTTCTGCCTAAATTTCGATCGCGCTAGCATACCATCATCCCCAAGGCATTTATGGCATTCCTTTCGCAATAACTTATATTTGCTACCAATGGCTTTCGAAATTTTCCTTTCCTTAGAAGCACGTATTGAAGAATTGAAAACATCCTCATCTAATTCTAGTCCACGACCTAATACAATTACTTAGTATACCTTACTGGACTTTGCACCAAATACGTCAGTAAAGTTTTATAAGGGATCCTTTTCCCACACTAAATTCGACAAACGGAAGAGATCTTTCATCGGACCAAGCCATTTGTTGGCTATTGTTGCTGGCTAGCGATAGCGATCCGACGGATGAGTTCTTTTTCATAGGTCGGCGGATATGATCCGCTTATCAGATCTGGTAAGTTTAGGGGTTGTATAGGTTCTGATTCTGCCGAAAAAATTCGCAAATCTGGCCCGTCGGATCTGATTCCGCCCGTGTATGGCCAGCTTTTGAAGTGTTAAATTTTCGCTTGAAAAGATTAATTTCCCTCTTCACAAAAGTGATAATTCTTTGTTTCGTTTTCTAAGATATACATTAACGCGCGTGTATTACTAAATTTCAAACTTAATTAACCACCAAAGAGGCATGCAAAATTTGGCAAAACTAAAAGAAATATTTCGTTACATTTAACTGAGAGTGGCGGATGGCACTCGAATGGCGGTAAATGCAAACGTGCCAGAAATAAATGTTTGATTGACTAATTGTCGACGATTTTCTTACACTAATGGGAATAGTTTTGCGTTGTCAATTAATTGGGAACAATTAGCTCGGACTGACTGCCAAATTTTCGACTTATGTCTGCTTCCACGACTAATTTATTTTTTTTATCGTTTCTAAACTCACCACGGCCCTTGTGAAAGTCGCACTTCTTAAGCCAGCACCAGCAGCAGTCCTTCGACTAATTTCGATTTCTGAGAGAAATAGAAGTCAGTGACTGATGCGACTTGAAAAACTTTACACGGTCCGCCTTTTATTTGTCGCGTATATTTTTAGGGGTAATTAGTGTCGAAGAGATAAATCGACAGTGAGAGTGTTGCTTTGCTTTGTAGTTTAGGACATGTAACAAACTGATGACTTGATGACACAATATCCTCACGTTTTAATCTCTGGTGCCAAATTCCTATATAATGTCACCCTTAATTTGACATCTTTCTAAGTAGGATATTTTGATCAAATAGTCTTTATTAACTTGAACGTGATTGTACTGATCATTTTTAGGTTTTGTTTTTCTATCGCTAAGCAGTAAGGGGTGGAAATGGAGGACTAAACTTACATTAGAATTGTTAGCTTCAGATAAGAGTGTCATCATCCTTGCAAGAAGTCATAGGATAAGTTGTGAAAGGCAAGGATTGTGCGCCATGAAATGAAATGGGTTATTCTTAAGCAGTTTCTAAGGCATTCTCTCAGATGAAACTTGCTTGATAACGCTTATTGGCCTATATCTCAAAAAAAGGGCTATGAAATACATTGCAAAGAAAGCAATCTGCTTTTTACTTTTTTTCTCTATTTGATGTTCACATGCTGAACGGAATTCCTTTACGTTAACTAAAAATTTAAAAACTTCATCACGTAACTAAAACGTATCTATCATGGTGCAATTAGCCAACGTCTTCAGACACCTCAGAAAGTAACAGCATCAAAAGTAATTTAAGTGTAAATAATAGAAAAATTTAGTTTTATTATTAAATTTAAAGGGAACAATAAGGAAAAATCACAAAATGTTTTTCCCAATTTTGGAATTAAATTTTACTATGCATTTCTCGTAATAAGAATTGCCTTAACCATTGCTGGAATCAATTGTACACCCACAAAAGAGCAAATGTGTAAAGTAGCGCCTCAACCATCTCGGTTACCGGCGTGTTATGACTAGCGGCAGAAATATTGAGGTTTATATAGATCACTTCCCCGCTAGGAAGTGGCGGTTTCTTCCGGTTTCTACACAAAGCTGCTGTTACAAAATCAAATCTAAAGTCCAATGTGCAGCCGTTGGCTAACTCAGAAAAAAATATACACTGGGGCATTATTAAAAATGCTATGACGTAGGATGCTTCTCTTGATTGCCAGAAAATGTCGCTTTGCTGTTTGAAATAGAAAAAAAAGCAAACATAAAATAACTTGCAAGTTTCACACGAAACAACAAATTTGAATTTAACGGGTACTTAGCGCCACAAAAAAGAGAAATGTGGAATAAATAAGCGGGGAGAAATAAAATATAACAGTCAAAAGAACGATACCTTTTAGCCAGGGTCGGCCATGTCGGGGTTGCAACAGGTGCAAAAAGCAAGAAAGCAGAACAAATAATGAAAAAAATATAAAAACAGTGAGAACGAAAATTTCTTAATTAGTTAAAAAGCTGGAAATATTGGACTTGTGTTCGTTCCTAGTCCGAATGATACCTGCAGATTATTAACTGGAAAGTTGCAAAAAAGTTGTAAAAAACTTTTCGTTGCTTTTGATGCTGATAACAATCGATATTTCCTCTTCCTGTTTTATGTTTTAATGTACAATGTACGAGAACCAAAAAGTTTTGTTTGTTGAGGAAGGGAATCAGTGGATGAAGAAACGTTCCCTTAGCGGTATTGCGAATTTTTACCAGTGGTTTCGCGGTTACAATTCTGGTCAGTAGAAATGCCTCAATCACTGGTACCCAGATAAATTACAACGCCCTTTGCAGGGATATGGAACCCGCGCCCACAGAGGAAAAATTCTATAGGCCATACAGCCATCTTAGATTAACTTGTTCGGAATATTAGCGGGTCCTAGTAGCCCTTCCATTTTCAAGAATATTTAGAAGGGATATGAATTCTTCTTATATAGACTGATTGATTGAGTTGCGGGTTATTTCACTTGTTAAATGTTTAATGAATTTAAAGAACTATGTGTTATTAAAGTATCCGCTGTTATTATTAAATATACGCTGAACATTGACAATGTGCCCGAAACGCTTTGATTAGAGTTTTATGAGCTAAGAGCAGAGCATGCGAGCCCAACAATTTCTCAATAATAAAAAAACATGATATCTTTCCACGAAAAAGAGAAAAAATAATAATAATAGAAAATAAACGAACATTGACATCTTTAGATATTTAACTTTTTATTGCCATGCCATTGATAACATTGAAAAAATCACAATTTTTAACAATTCGATAAAATTTCAAATATTTCTAGGTTTCTATTTGATAGTCCCCATACAGGACGCTATGGTTGTCACAACTACAAATGTGGTGTATCTGTAGGGCTGCCAGTACTGTATCTGTATTTAGAGCATTAAATTCAGATCGAGTTTTTAAAATGAAATGAAATGGTTTTAACAGAGTCGACAATATTGCAATAGTTTACCAGTTCTGGATTGTTAGATCGCATAGAATATGAGAGCCTCGAAATAGTAGAGGATATGATCCGCTGTCTCATCCTGCATCCAGAGTGCGAAAAATATCGTTCACGAACGAAAAAAATGAATGAATTTTTCATTTTTTCGCTCGCGAATTAAATTTTATCTATATATTAAATACAAAGAAAGCTCCCGGTTCCGTATTTCAGCCACTTTTTTATATGAAGTTTCATCAAGCTTTTCTTAAAATTTTATAATGGCAACACTGATCCGGATCAGTTCGGGGTTGTGTTCATTACTTTGGGGTTGCGTTCCTGGGTAAATTTGGTGTTAAGTTCGGTGTTTATCACCGATAAGTATGCAATACATGGATTTATTGGAACCTTTTTCATTTCATTATTCTGCATGGTAAAATATTTTGCAAGTGTCTTTTTATTACTTCCTTGCATGGGAGGATTAGGCCTACAGGGGACACCCATGAAAAAAAACGCGCTTTGAAAGTCAAGGTGCAAATTTGGGGAATATATAAAAACGTTATGTCACTCATATACCTTCAATTTGTGCAATTGCACAGCGGTCTCCTAGTTTGATTAAATTCGTAAAAATAATTTTTCAGGTGAATTTTATCCTTTTTCATACTTGTCGCGAACGAATTGAATTATTTTCAATTGGATTAATTCATTTGCGATCAATTCGCGGAAAATATCGTTCACGAAAAAATCATTCTCTCATATTTGGTATTTGGTTCTTCATATGGCTTATTCAGTAAACAATGGATATGGTGATAAGAAAGAGTTAGAATGCACCTTCTTAGCTATTTATAGCGATTACAGGAATA
>QYTT01084264.1:34459-47311 GCA_006980735.1 Dasypogon diadema
ATCACTTTGTGCACAACACTTCAAAAAAAAAAAAATTAGAAAATAAGCAACTTTACATTTTACGAATATTCGACCGTTCGCAATAAACTCCGAATCACTTCTGATATTTAAATCCGTCAAAGCTGTCACGTCCCAGACCCAGTCCCAGATCGGCTTTCCGGCCTTTCCTTGCTTCTACTCGCTTCTACTACTTCTCGAATCTCGCTCGTCTACTTCGACTCTTCTTCTTCTCCTACAACTCTCGACTCTTCTTCTTCGTTAAAGTATAAAGTACTTCAGCTACAAATACCTAGATGACGCCCGGGAAAATGAGTGGAACCAATGTCAAAAGTAAGAGCGCGAATTTGCTTGTGGGATGTTTTTTATATTTATGAATTTTTTACAAGTTTTTACAGTTTATAAGTGGAATATAGGTGAATAAAATGAACGAAACTGACGATATAGAAATTCCTGAGGCAACAAATGAGATTTCGAAGAGTATTAAGGCTATTGATAAAGGCACTGTACACAAGATATGTTCCGGGCAAGTGAGTACATATTTTCGATTAATCGCTTGTTTTCAGGGGATTCCCCTTATGTAATCTGTATTAATGGCCAGTACTCCCAAATTATCAAAATACACAGTCTTATCTGTATGGGGATCTAACATTGGAATTTTAAAGAGATGTTTAGCTTTTCATAACTTATATGCCTAATATATCTGCATGGATATATAATTACGGAAGTCGTATAATTGGAATATATTATGTAATTGTTATACATACCTGTAGTTCCTTTCAGTCAAAGATACGTCGCCTGTAAATCTCCGACGACATCTTCCCATATTTTCCTTTAATCTCAATCATAAAACTAGCAAAGCAATAAAACAGGATAAAAGACCTAAGTTTTCTTGGCAGTTGTTACAATCAGCTTAATATCAATCTGAAAATAGTTTTTAACAAGTTTGGCGGTCTTCGCCGGAACTTGCAAATTGCAAACTGTTGGGGAAGCAATTCCATTTATCTTGAGGCTCTTGTTTAGTAGCTAGGTGTTAAGTTCAAAATTAGACCATGTAAAAATATGAGCCCTTCCCCCAAAAGCAGCCTCGAATAAAAGTACCCAGTAATAAACTGATATAGGCTGATGTGTGATCAATGCGTAACATCTAAAAATGTAACAAAATACGTCGTAATACACATTTAATTCTTGTTTTTTTTCATTATTCTTAATCCCATCCGCTCTACGATCTCAATATTCTGTCTCATTCTGAGTTCCACCTGATTTTGGGGCATCCTCATACACAGCCAATCTGCTTAAATTAATCTTAGGAGGGAACCCATCAAGACAAATAGTGACTCAGTTTAAGAACATCACAGTCATCAGTACATCTAAAAGCAAACTCATCAACAGAAGTTTCAGCAAGGTTCATTCGTGGTGGTTTATATATAAAAATATTTCTACATCCATCGCATCATTCCATAGCTCACATCAATTTAATATTAAGATGTTTTGGGTTAGACAGAACGAAAGATGCATGAAACTTTAATTCACATTCTTTTCCTATGGTAACTAGGGGTTAAATTTTGAGTTTACCTTTACGGACTAGACAGAAAATCACGTTTTGCAAGTAAAATAAATAAATTTTAACTCTACCAGATCATTTATTCACAAGAACGATGCAGGCAACATTTAGTATGTACTGATTATATGAAAATTTCTGGGATTTTAAGCCTCAAGATAGAGTTATCCTCTAAAATTACTTGAAAATTAAATACCGCCACTTGATTCCTCTGATACTTGTGGTATTAAAAAGCAAGAGTAGTACAATATTAATTTAAATTAATTTTAATTTTATAGGTTGTTTTAAGTTTGGCTGTAGCTATCAAGGAACTTGTGGAAAACTCAATCGATGCTGGTGCCACATTAGTGGAAGTTAAGCTTCGGGACCATGGATTAGAATCTCTTGAAGTGTCTGATAATGGATCAGGAGTGGAGGAACAAAATTTTAAAGGAATGAGTGTGTGCATAATACTTAAATTTGTCATTGTTCTTTAATTCTTTAAATATATTTTTACTTAGCTGCCAAGTATCACACTTCCAAGATAAGAGAGTTTACAGATCTACAAGGAGTCGAAACATTCGGTTTTCGAGGAGAAGCGCTAAGTTCATTATGCGCTTTGTCTACTATGGTAATCATTACAAGGCATAGATCTGCAGATGTAGGTAAGTAAACACAAATTTTAGTAAAACGTCATAATCTAATCTTGCTTTACACAATGCCTTAATTTAAATATAGTAGTTACTTTCTTTACAAAGTAAAACATAAATACCAGTCTTAATGTAATGACCTTGGAGCAATTTTATTACGAAATTATACTGTACTCTAGAATAAATAAATGGCATTTAAGAAGACTGCAAAGAAATTTGAAATTCCACGGTACAACTGAATCAGGTTTTAGGGTAAACGGGTAAGAGTGGGGTGGCTTTAAGAGCAGAGCTGGTTTGACCTAGCTAACTGTCTTTGATGCAAAAGAAGATCAAATTAAAATTTGCTGTTCGATATATTAAATCGACGCGACAGTGTCTGAATTGATACGTTCATTGCGCATTTTTAGGGTACCGTGAAAAGTTCACCTCTATATCCACTATTTGTTACTCCAAATTACTCCTGCGTATCAATGCATTCTTGTAAATCAAAATCAACTTATTAATGTTTAATTTGTGCTTCATAATTGCCCTATTCTTTGAACAGGTACAAAACTGGAACTCGATCATGAGGGTAATATCGTAAACAAATCTCTTTGTGCTCGTCAAATCGGAACATCTGTAATTCTAACAAATTTATTTTCCACACTACCAGTTCGAAGAAAAGAATTCACTAAGAGTATAAAAAAAGAATTTAATAAAATGTGCCAAATCCTGCAAGCATATTGTTTGGTGTCTAAAGGAGTTCGGATTATATGCACAAATACGACACCGAATGGCACAAAGACAACATTTATGTGTACTCACGGTTCCCAAAGTGTTCGAGAAAATATTCAGGCGATATTTGGCTCTAAACAAGTTTCCGATCTAATGGAAATAAAGCCACCAATTAATCCAGGTGAAAATTTCACAAAAGAACTGTTGACTGATTTGCAGGATCCAAATTCTAGTCTTGAGATTAGTCCTGAAGATATAGATAAATTAAATCTGGCCACGTTTAGAATTGAAGGATGGATATCAAGTTGTAGTCATGGAAGTGGACGAAGTTCAAAAGATCGCCAATACTATTTTATAAACTCTAGACCGTGTGAACCGAAAAATGTAAGCAGAAAGCAATATAAAAATGGTTGTTCGGAAAAGAAAATGTTTTCTATGTATTTCAGATAATTAAATTGGTTAACGAGGTGTATCATCGGTATAATGTACAGCAATATCCTTTTGTCTTCCTCAATATTATTTGTGAACGATCTGAAGTTGATGTGAACATTACCCCTGATAAGAGGCAGTTATTAGTGAATAACGAAAAGATTCTTTTATTGACAGTGAAAAGATCTCTTTTAAATACATTTAGTAGTGTTCCTTCTACGTTTAAAGTACAGAAATTTCATTCAGATTCTGTAATTGAGCAAGAAAGCAACATACTAGATGTAGATAGTGATGATGACATAAAACTTGAACCTAATCCGAAGAAATTTAAAGAAGTATTATCTCAGTGGAAGGCAACAGGTAGGACCGATGAACCAGCCAAGCCACTTAGAAATATAAAAAGGAAAGCTATCGATGAAATAACGGCTCGCAATTTCAAATTAAAGAAAATCCAGGAGTACTTGACACAAGGTTCAACTAACGACTCTGTCAAGGTTGAAGAAAATTTCGCCAAATACAAATCGGATTCCGAGTCCGACGATTCAGAAGAAAAAGACAGCTGTAATACTTCAGTTGTGCAACCAAGTGAAATAGCAACTAATTCTAAAGGTACAATTTTATTGAAATATCGAATTTTAAATATATTTATTTTTTTATATATTTTCCTAGAACGTATACAAAATATATCTTTTCGTTTTTTCTACTGATAATAAATAAGTAGTAACTAGTTTGTGTGTTTTCGAATTATTAAGAAAACCTTTCTATATGTTTTTACCGAATCACTAATTACAGTACAATTTTCCAGAATTCGATATTCTAACGCATAAAAGTACCACAAGCGAACCAACTTTTGACGGATCGCAAAAAGAAGATTGCATAGTTCAGGAAACTGTAATAAACTGCAAAGTGATATCGAATACTAATACTCAGAAGATTTTTGAAGATATTGATAAATTACTCGAAAAAGAGACCTCATCTGATCTGGAATCTGAAGGCAGGGAATCTGAAATTATTTTTGATACAAGCGACGATGAAAAAGTTCCATTGGAATGTACTGACGGGGAAATTTGCATAACCGTCGACGAAATAAGACAACTAACGGAACAAGAGGAACATTGTCGAAACAAAGCTAAAGGTCGAGCTGAACTTGATCGCTTAAAGTTTAAAAGTAAAATAAATCCATCAGAAAATAAAAATGCAGAAGAAGAGCTTCAGCGAGAGATAACGAAAGACATGTTTGCCAAAATGGAAATCATTGGGCAATTTAATTGTGGTTTTATTATCACAAAACTGGATAGCGATTTATTTATTGTAGATCAACATGCGACCGATGAGAAATATAATTTTGAAGATTTGCAGAAAAGAACAGTTTTACAAAGCCAGCCTCTTGCTATTCCACAAACTCTAGAATTAACAGCTGTGAACGAAATGATTTTAATTGATAATTTAAAAGTGTTTGAGGCGAATGGTTTTAAATTTCAGATTGATGAGAATGGTAAGTTTACATAAAGAAAAGTTTTCCATGAAAAAATTTCAATGTATATTTGTTTAGCACCTGTCACAAGAAAAGTAAAATTACTGGCAAAACCTTTCAGTAAAAATTGGGAGTTTGGAAAGGACGACATTGATGAGTTGATTTTTATGTTACAAGATGCTCCTCCAGATACAATGTGCCGTCCATCACGAGTACGAGCGATGTTTGCGTCTAGAGCTTGTAGAAAGTCGATAATGATCGGTTCTGTACTGAATAAATCACTAATGAAGCGACTTATTACACATATGGGTGAAATTGAACAACCATGGGTAAATCTTCGTAAACTATTTTTATTTTCATTCTCTTCAATTTAGCACAATACTTGCAGAATTGTCCACACGGTAGGCCCACAATGCGACATTTGGTAAACATAGCTATGTTGAAGCAGAGGGAATAATTTGTTGACAATGAGTTTTAGTTTCTTTACAATTGTGATTTTCTAAATACCACCATGCATGTTTATTGTGTCTTTTTTAATTTAGTAAATGTTTCCATAAAGATCTCACTTTATTCTACTCACATTCCTTCCTAAATATTTCTACTTATCATTGAAAGAAACAAGTGGTATACAGTACAAACAACACCGAAATAGGCCAGTTTAAGTCCCATCGTATCCGACGTTGAGTCCGGTTCCTCCGACGTGTGTGCCCCCTCCCTCCTCACCCCCTTGCTGCAAGGTTTGCCACATGGGCTTGTGTTTTCTCGTTTTGTACGTGTAAAATTCAAATGAGACATTTTACTTGCGAGACGATAAAATGTTAATTAGCTCGAACATAGTCCTTCATATATTCCAAACTCTTACAAAACGGACCATTGGGAAGTTATTCTTTATTACAATATTGTAAACTTTCTAATCTGATCTAATGAATAAATAAATTCCATTGACTTTTTCATTTAGGGCTATTGTAAAGAGCTGATCTACTTAAAAGAGCGCCAGAGTAATGTGAACGGATTTAGACGTTTAAAAGATAATTTTACTCGGCATTGTAGTAGAGGTCGCAAATGTGAACATATGTAGTGAGAAAAAGAAAGACTACCATATTTATCAATTCTGTTTGATATTCAACATTAAGACTTTAACTCCAGTCACACATTGTGTGCCATTTTTATAGCCTAGGTATAGGGTATAATAGCTTCAAGCAAAAATTTGTAACGTCTTAAAATACTCAACATAAAAAATATAACTCTTGATGGGAAACGAAAATCCCTATCTAAATATCAGACATAGTTGAAAAATATCCATAAAACTATATTTAAATTTATATTTTATGATTGAGCCTAACACTCTCGTCATTGAATCGACAAAAATTTCTTAATTTTCTAACATTTAACTAAAAGAAACATAGCTAATGACGAAAGCGGAATTAAACTAAAGAGTGGAAAATTCAAATTCTTAATAAAATAGCTTTATTTTATGTAACACCGAAATTTTGATTTAATCATAAAGTAGACATGAGGGAGTTATGTATGGAACAACACATCTTAGCACATTTGCATCTGCATTTTGTCGAAATTTTCAATCACGGTTTGGCACAATTGTGGTTAGATCTCAGTGATACAGCATCTAATCTCCTCCTTCAAGGCTTGGATGGTCGACTTCAAAAAACCCCAGAGAAAGAAGTCCACAGGCGTTAAGTCACACGATCTAGGCGGCCTATTCTGGTCGCCGAAATCGCAGATGTCTGATGTGATTAGCACACATCACATCCTGTTGGAACCACATGTCGAGATCCATACCATCTATTTGAGACACAAAAAACTGGGTTATTATGCCCTGACACCCCTCACCATTGACTCTTCGTGCATTTCCGGCAGCGTCTTCGTAGAAAAATG
Source organism: Dasypogon diadema (assembly GCA_006980735.1). Lineage (NCBI taxonomy): Eukaryota > Metazoa > Arthropoda > Insecta > Diptera > Asilidae > Dasypogon > Dasypogon diadema. The sequence goes on from QYTT01084264.1 coordinate 41,157, forward strand.
GTCCAATGATGCCTCCAGCTCAAAACGCGCACCAAACAGTGACACTTTTGTTTGGGATGCATTGTCTTCGTTACTCCAAATGCGACAATTTTGCTCGTTTACGAAGCCATCAACATGAAAAGGGGCCTCACCGCTGAAGATGATTTTGTTGAAAAACTCACCGTCACTTTTTGCTGTTCAATTACCCAATTGACAAATTCTCTTCGCTGTGCATGATCTGTATGTAGGCTTGAGTTGTTGAGTCAGCTGGATTTTGTAGGTATGAAGACGCAAATCTTCCATGAGATTACGCTACAGGCTGCTTCTCGAAATGTTGCACTCTTGAGCAGGATCCCTTATGAATGTTCCCGGACTCGTGGCCACATTCTAGCGAACAGCCGTGATGTTTTCTACAAACTGGACGAACACGTGTCGTGTCGATGGTTTGACATCAATAATCGATCTAGTCTCCTCGAATTTTTCGATTATCATCTTTACAGTTAATGCACTTGGTACATTTTGTCTACCAAAAATTGGACGTAATTTGCGGATCGTGGCAGTCAAACTTTTGCCATTTTTGAAATAATGTTTAACAATAAGAACGCGTTGTTGTAGTGATCCATCTTTAATAATGGCGGTCTATCTACCTACGAACTGTCATAACGGTTTGACTGTCAACGCATAGCACAAGAAATTTACCTTTATGCCAAGACTGTGTGCATGGCATCATAGAGTATCTCCTGAGCTTTCCGGGATTACAAAAAGAGAATTTTATAATATGTGCTAGTCAAATTAAAAAGGGGTGTCAAATCAACGTATCCCAACTGAATACAAAGAAAACTGCTAATTCTACTCATCTTTCCATCAACAAAGAAGACATAAGAGGATCAGGCATGGCGTGGAGGAAAAAAACTCAACAACTACGTTTACATATTATTAATTACACACTAATGGTTCTAAATACGTTAAAGCCACTGTGAGCTGTGGATAAGATAACGCCGGGTAACTGTGGATGCCAATGTAGTTCCTTAATATCCTGCTGCCCTTGGTGGATGAAAAGTAATTGTGGTGGTAGATTATTCAATTCATCCTGATTCTCTGATTTTTCCACAGCTTCGTCGGTGTCCTTCTCAACAGCCAAATCCCAAATGGCAATTTGATCATCAGCTCCGCCAGTGGCCAAAATTGTCGGGTCCTTGGGATACCATTCTACAGTCGTAATGTGATTTGTGTGGTGCTTAAATGAGGCTATCGGCTTTTTAGATTGGAACTGCCGCAAATCCCAGATGTGCAACAAGCCGTCATCTCCACCACTCGCAATAAAAGGTTCACTTCGATTCCAGGAGATTACATTAATGTCGCTTTCATGGGCATTTTCACATGTTAACATGCACGCCTTTTGTGGAGCCGCTCGACAGTCCCAAATTCTTATAGTTTTGTCCACTGAGCATGATGCCAGCACACTCTTCTCGTTCGGACTCCACTGTAAATCTTCAACCGAATCAGTGTGACCTACCAATGGACGCTGATCCACTTTCCATGACCCATCTTCCAAAGGTTGCCAAATGTGAATATCCCGCCTGTGGAATAAGAGAACACATACCAGAAGATGTTAAAACAGTAGCAATTTGTTCTTACTTGCAGTCTCCTGTGGCTAGGACGCCTGGAGTTATTGGACTCCAGTCAATTCCATAACCTTCTTGCTGGTGCCCACTAAAAGTAAAAACAGGTTTTACTGGATCACTTGTAACATCCTTCTCGTATTTTTTCAACATGTCCGGATCGTCGACTGCCTGTAGTTGATCATTTATTTTCCAGATATTCACACGACCGAGCTCACTCCACGAAGCTGCGAAAACATTACTCCCAATTCTTTTAGCACGTATGCGGTTCACGCATCCCTGGTGCCGTATTAGTGCACAGCTCATTTTGGGTTTTTTAGCTTCATCCTCCTGCTCGTCATCTTCATCGCCCTCAGAGTCATCCGACTCCTCATCTGGGTCTTTCACTTTGCTTGTCCGGTGCAAGTTATACATTTTCATTACAATTACGTTATTTACATGAGCTCTAGCAGCTTGCGTCCCTGCTACTATATACGCGGCCAGAGGGTACTCCTCACGCGATTCCCCTAGCTCGTCCGGAATTACATCGAAACTTAAACATGGGGCGCCGGTATGAGCTTGATGCAGCATCACGTAAGCAGATTCATCACAGACCAATTCTTCGTCTTCGTTAAGAGGCTTCCCCGGGAGGTATACTTCTTTGGAAGACTTCTCTGCTGGAGTCTCCTCCTCGTCTTCGCTTTCGCTGTCGCCCTCTTCCATTTCAGCGTCTTCTAAAACCTCTTCAATTTCCATATTACCTTCCTTCTCCATTTCCAGTAATTTATCTTGTTTGCAGTCGAAAAAGTACAAAATACACCCAACGATCAGGTTAAGCCAGATTCTATTGCTTTGCTACTGACAACTGCCTGACACACCGCAACGTGTTTTCGGTGTTGCTTGGTTATTGCCAGATTGGATCAAAATGAATTCCTTTCGCAATTTTAAAAACCTTGTTAGATCGGCTTTAGGTTTACTATATATAATGTTTTTAAAAATATGACTTTAGTTTTCTTCACTCCATTCGAAAGCAAATAAATGCTGAAATTTAATGTTTTTATTGTCGTTCACATCATAGGTTTAGTACGAACATTAACTCTTAGATGGCTCTCGCGGCGGTGAAGTTCCAGGTTTAAATTTGACAAACCCTTGTTTACGTTTGGAATCTACGTTTATCGGAATTTGAATTTCAAAAGTGATTCGCGATTTATTTGTCGAACAGCGGGGACATGTAGCTGCTGTAGTGGCTCCGTATTTTTTGTATAACTTTTTCCGAAGTGTGATTAAAATAATAAATATTTCTAGTCTGCGCTTTTCTCTCCGGGGTGAACCAGCATCGGTATTGGAAGCCAAAACACCGTGAAGCTAAGTTGTCTAGGGGGTTACAGGGCTGGGGTAGTTTTTCTAATCCCTGTTTTAGAAGAAAGAAAGAATCTCAAAAGTGTAGGATGAGGGGTAATGCGTTTAAAATTAAAATAATCTCTGCAAGCCGGTTGGTCTTGGTAGAATGTGAAGGATTTGGCCAAGAAATATTCAAACCAGAAGTCGTCAATGGTAGAATTCAGTTAATTAACATCGTCAAACAGCGGAGGTGCTGTGTCACAGAAACTAGTCAGATAGAATCCAAGGGGAAGATAAATATCATTAGCGCAACTACACTAAAGAATCTACACCCCCTAAAGAAGACAGATTCGTGCAATTCGCCGGGTCCAGAGCGAAAGAGTGGGTGCCATTCAAAGAGCGAGGAAATTAAAAATTCATGTTCCTCACAAATTGCTGGGAAAAATAAGTCTACTTCGACAACGATCTTCGCTGAAAGTAACAAAAAGAAAGGTGCGTCGCAAACCTCTTTGAATACTCAAAGCTTGTCAATGCGGAGTTCGAACAGCACTAGTAGTAGCGCTTCTAGTACGCAGTATCCAGAGCCTGAGATTTTAAGAGATGCACATTGTCAAACACGCGTCGCGCAACACTGGCAAATTCCATTAAATTTTACTGCAAACGGCAGTGGGCTATTTAGTTTTAATCAGCCCTCATTCATCCCTCACGGACCAGTGTTTAAAACACCTCAAAAAATCTCTGAACCGGCGCCTACCTTTATTACTCCACAGAAAATTCCCAACAGAGCACAGAAAGATATCAGCAAGCTACCAGCTCCTAAGCTAGGGCCAAACGTAAAGGTAATTCGTCTGCATAGGAAGCCAACAGAAGGTACTCCGAAAAATGTCGCAAAGGTTGTTCCATTAAATTCGACCTTTAAGGGACAAATGGTTTGCTCAACACCGAAGAATAGTAATAAACGTATGAGGCAGGAGACTCCAGGTACAGTGACAAAGTGGAGGAAGGTTATAACTCCAGCGCGAACATATTCAAAGTTTCCAAACGCTCCGAAACAGGAAGTGAAAAGAAGCATTAAAAAAGGCCGTGGATGCTCAGAATACCTTAAGAACTCCACAGTAGGATGTCGGGGAAATGCTGAGCTACAGTTTCGGAGAGTGCTGTTAAAAATCGACACAAAAAAAGCCATAAGTCCTAAGGAGTTTAAACAACAGCTGATATGCACTTCTGACTTAAGACTCAGCTCGATCAGCAACCTTAAAACTAAGAGGGACTACTTTAATGCGAAGCTCGCATCATTTGATTTACTTACAAACCCCTGCAGGTTACAATGTTACGGGAATAAATTGCATCAGATGTTCCGGAAGAGGTGTTGGCAAAAATTCGCTGGTACAGATCCGAAGTACAGGCATTTGCTCGATGATATCCCAGTCCTTACAGATGCGCCTTTACGCAGGTATCGTTGTACCATTTAAAATTGTTAATTTGTAGGATTTGTTTGTAGTTTTAAGGGAATAAAAGTTATTTTGCACGATTTTGTAATCGATTTTTATCTTGTGGCTTATCGGGGGGTTCTTGGAAAAGTACATTTTCTTATGGCCATTGTAGTGGTCAGCTAAAATCGATTGCTTTTTCATAAGAAGTTACATTTAGTACAATTTTACTATAAAAAATTTCGTAATGTAGGCAATTATTCAGCTTTATCGCCGCATCCGTTCAGAACGGAAATAGTCTTGAATTCCTTGGTTTTGTTGTTGCTTTACAAAAACAAACGGAACTTTTTCTGTTCTGTTATAAAATATAAGATTTTAGATGCTCCATAGAAGGAACAATATAAAAAGGATAACAAAGGAAGATCGACACCCTACCTACCTTAAATATTGAAAACTGCCGCCTCGCTTCCCTCCTTGCTGCGTGTCTTATCCACCCATGACATTCTAGAGCCTAAATCGATGGATGTTCCTATAATTGGATGGAAGTAGGGAACTCAAAGCGGTGGGCTCGAGAAAAGTAACAGGGTAAAATTCCATTGATTTTTATTCCCAACAAAGAGCCAAAAGTATGCTGAACTTATTTATATCCAGTAAGTCCCATAATCGGCATTTTTTTCAAAAATTTAAATTTGTGTGGGGATCTAATTTCATTTTTGTGACCAGTTGTTCTTTTTTCTCTTCTCCCGAACGAATATTTTTGTTCTTAGTTTTTATTTGCTGGTATTTATTCCCAATAATTTGCTAGTTTAGAAGATTGCCCACATTTATGCAATTTTGCTTCCACTCAATACTCACTCAGTAAATCAACCCTTTTTTAGCCTATTCCCAAGATTGCTGACTACGGAACCTCACGGTCTGGGAATTTCAGATTAGGTTCAAATTTTTCCTGATGGTAGCTTACCCTTATCGTAATATGGGAAAGCCTTAGGGCACACTGTCCTGATATTTTCGAGAAAAAGCGTGTTGAAATTTCCCACGTAGTTTATATACAAAGGAATTTGCACTTCCGTAGGGCGGCAGTATGACCGATGAAGGGTTTTGCTCTCGATTCTTCCGCCATGCACCATGTTTTTTCCTCCTTTTGTCCTCAAACTATCCCTGTGCATTTTAAAAATCAAATTAGAAATGCCATCAGAACCGCGTCTAGTCCGGTCACTCCGTCCTGGTGCGGGCGCTTCCCCCGCATTTGCTTCCTCGTCTTGTGTCCGTACATGGCTTATCACGTCATTATGTCAAGTGTCTTTTTGGGTTTTTCTTAATGATCCCATGTTCCCCACAGCAGCGTTTCGCCCCAGCCTTACGAGGGACGATGCTTACACGTGACAAATGTGTATATTCGGATATTTTATTAAATTTCTAAAGCATACTATGGCTCAAGGCGAAGAATTTTGACGAGGCCTGCACGGGGCAGATGGCTCGAAATAAACAAATGGGAAAACTCAAGAGAATTCTGTTAAAGTTTTAGTCTTTGAAATGAATGTTGAAAATGTTGGTAAGAAATATTCGTTTCGAGGTAACAGTTTTGACCTGGCCATATGCAGCCGTTCCTTTGAACAGAAGATGTTGGATAAACCTGGGGTATCCGTGGTTTTCCAAGCCAACACGTCAAAATCGGAAGCATGGGAGCCTCTATTGTAGTCCATTTCTGGACTTTGCTGTGGTCAGACGTAGTTTCTTCTTAAAACACCTTGTTCTTTTTTTAAAGGTTTTGCCTAAAAGCTCAGGGGACAATCCTATGATGCAC
>QYTT01084264.1:47331-65194 GCA_006980735.1 Dasypogon diadema
TGCTCTTCCGATCTGATCAGCAACCTTAAAACTAAGAGGGACTACTTTAATGCGAAGCTCGCATCATTTGATTTACTTACAAACCCCTGCAGGTTACAATGTTACGGGAATAAATTGCATCAGATGTTCCGGAAGAGGTGTTGGCAAAAATTCGCTGGTACAGATCCGAAGTACAGGCATTTGCTCGATGATATCCCAGTCCTTACAGATGCGCCTTTACGCAGGTATCGTTGTACCATTTAAAATGGTTAATTTGTAGGATTTGTTTGTAGTTTTAAGGGAATAAAAGTTATTTTGCACGATTTTGTAGTCGATTTTTATCTTGTGGCTTATCGGGGGGTTCTTGGAAAAATACATTTTCTTATGGCCATTGTAGTGGTAAGCTAAAATCGATTACTTTTTCATAAGAAGTTACATTTAGTACAATTTTACTATAAGAAATTTCGTAATGTAGGCAATTATTCAGCTTTATCGCCGCATCCGTTCAGAACGGAAATAGTCTTGAATTCCTTGGTTTTGTTGTTGCTTTACAAAAACAAACGGAACTTTTTCTGTTCTGTTATAAAATATAAGATTTTAGATGCTCCATAGAAGGAACAATGTGAACAGGATAACAAAGTAAGATTGACACCCTACCTACCTTAAATATTGAAAACTGCCGCCTCGCTTCCCTCCTTGCTGCGTGTCTTATCCACCCATGACATTCTAGAGCCTAAATCGATGGATGTTCCTATAATTGAATGGAAGTAGGGAACTCAAAGCGGTGGGCTCGAGAAAAGTAATAGGGTAAAATTCCATTGATTTTTATTCTCAACAAAGAGCCAAAAGTATGCTGAACTTATTTATATCCAGTAAGTCCCATAATCGGCATTTTTTTCAATAAATTTGTGTGGGGATCTAATTTCATTTTTGTGACCAGTTGTTCTTTCTTCTCTTCTCCCGAACGAATATTTTTGTTCTTAGTTTTTATTTGCTGGTATTTATTCCCAGTAATTTGTTAGTTTAGTTTATGCAATTTTTCCTTCCACTCAATACTCACTCAGTAAATCACCCTTTTTTTAGCCTATTCCCAAGATGGCTGACTAGGGAACCTCACGGTCTGGGAATTTCAGATTAGATTCAAATTTTGCCTGATGGTAGTTTACCCTTATCGTAATATAGGGAAGTCTTAGGGCACACTGTCCTGATATTTTCGAGAAAAAGGGTTTTGAAATTTCCCACGTAGTTTATATACAAAGAAATTTGCACTTCCGTAGGGCGGCAGTATGAACGACGAAGGGTTTTGCTCTCGAATCTTTCGCGATGCACCATGTTTTTTCTCCTTTTGTCCCCAAGCAATCCCTGTGCATTTTTAAAATCAAATTAGAAATCCCATCAGAACCGCGTCTAGTCCGGTCACTCCGTCCTGGTGCGGGCGCTTCCCCCGCTTTCGCCCGCGACGGTTTGCTTCATCGTGTTGTGTCCGTACATGGCTTATCACGTCTGCATTTTGTCAAGTGTCTTTTTGGGTTTTTCTTAATGATCCCATGTTCCCCAGAGCAGCGTTTCGCCCCAGCCTTACGAGGGACGATGCTTACACGTGACAAATGTATATATTCGGATATTTTATTAAATTTCTAAAGCATACTATGGCTCAAGGCGAAAAATTTTGACGAGGCCTGCACGGGGCGGATGGCTCGAAATAAACAAATGGGAAAATTCAAGAGAATTCTGTTAAAGTTTTAGTCTTTGAAATGAATGTTAAAAACGTGGATGTACGTCATTTGGTGAATGTGAATTTTATCGGACTCCTATCAGTAAATGTGAATCTCTAGCTGGACAGATGAAAGAATGTGTGTGAAACGCGAATACAAAAGACAAATATGTATCTCTCTTTGAGACTTTGTAAGCGTTGAGATGAAAGCGATAAGATTTTGATTTTCTTTAAAATATTTTACATTTTTTTACGAAGTTTTGTATATGAGAAGACAATTTTGAAAATGTCGGTAAGAAATATTCGTTTCGAGGTAACCGTTTTGACCTGGCCATATGCAGCCGTTCCTTTGAACAGAAGATGTTGGATAAACCTGGGGTATCCGTGGTTTTCCAAGCCAACACGTCAAAATTGGAAGCATGGGAGCCTATATTGTAGTCCATTTCTGGACTTTGCTGTGGTCAGACGTAGTTTCTTCTTAAAACACCTTGTTCTTTTTTTAAAGGTTTTGCCTAAAAGCTCAGGGGACAATCCTATGATGCACGCAGCACAGCTTTAAGTAGAAGGAAATTAGGGAAAGGGAGATTGGGAAATTTTAACCTGACAAATGTTTCAAGTGAGCCACAAATTTTTGCATGCAATTATTACTGTGCAAGATCCCAGTGGTTCCACAAGTATAATTCTTGTCAGTAGAATCGTCTTAACCACTGGTCCCCGTGTCCTGTGCGGGATTCGAATCCACGCCAACAGGGGAGAAAAAAATCAGCAGACGTGCGCCTCAGCCCGTTCGACCACCGGCGTGAGCGGGGAAAATTCATATTTTTTTTTCTATTGCACACAAATAAATTGTCGAACGCAATTTTTATAGGGGCATAATAAATTTGGCCAAGGCTGTATAAAAGATGAACGGCTTTACTATCCAAAAAGAAAGAAAAAATAACAATTAAATTTCGATGAGATGCTTGTGCTATTTCAGATAAAAATGCCTTGGGTTCATTATATATAATCTATTCAATCGGCCATTTCATACGTTATGTCTTTATGTATTTACAATTTCATTTAGTAATCATAACATTTATTTGTGTTACGTACAATTTCACAATGTTTTTTTTTTTAAATGTATATAAAAGAGGGAAATTAAAAGTTTAACAATTTCTCAATTTTGTATAGTTTTAAAGTGTAATTCTGCACAAAATTAATGTATATAAATAGAAATATATACTTCTTTCAATAATTTCGTTTAAATTTTAGTTGCTAAGACAAATTTTAAACACGTTTTTGGGTTAGTAATAATAAACACTACATTCTTGCGCATAATAAAGAATTGATTTAAAATGTTTTCACTGCAAATTTCGTTTCATTTAGTTTTAGTTTATTTTTTTTTATTTTTACTATTTAGAATGCGCAACATTTCTTTAAAAAAATCAGTCGAAAAAAAATTTTACAGACGTCTTTATTATGTTAACTAAATTTCTTATGTTTTACATTGGAGTTCAAAAGTTTATGTACTTGTATATAATAATAATTGTATATATATATCTCATTAAATTATGATTAGTTTTCATATGTAAAATGGCATTTATTTTATAATATCTAACATTCCTCGTTTAATATTTAATATAACCCTAGAGTACACGTAAATTAAGGTATCATCCATCACCCAGGAACAAATAAATTGCAGTAATAATAATATATAAAAAATAATTTCGTAATTACTATTAAGTTACACATTTATATAAATTTCAAGGCAATGTTTCTTTTCCTTTGTTTTTTTTCTTGTTTTTCAAAAAAAAAATTCTCTTTTTCTTTAGAGGATAATTAAAATATTGAAATACTTCACTCATAAGAGGCGTATTTATTTGACATTTATTTTTTTTCGAGCAAATATTTATTGCTGGTGAGATTAAATTCATTGTATTACGTAAAATCTTATGTAAATGTCTATGAATTGCTTAGTGCCACTGGAAAGTCTTATTCAAATGGAGCGACACAGCACGGGTGTTTTTTTAATTTCTATTTTTTTTTAATAATTACATTTTTGAGCACAACACATAAAAATGTTTGTCTTGTAGCCAATAATGCTTGTTTTTTATTGTTTTTGGAATTTTCATTTTCTTGTAATGCGAAAGTTTTCTAGATATAAATTAGTGGAGTGGATTATGATTGTTTTTGTTTTAGGAATGCACTCTATGAATTTATTCTTAGCATATAAAAATTAATATTTTTGTAAAATAGAAATTATACAGGCAGGACTCTATTATACCTGAGAGATTAAACTGGACATGTTATTATTTCACTGAAGAAAATATGCTTCAGAATCTTTTAATAGAGATTTTACATCAAAGTAGAAGATAAATGAAGATGAAGTGCCGATTGTGATAATACATATAATCCCAGTGAACTCTAACCATCTTTGGAGTGTGGCACCTTTTTGTGCTAAGGTTGCCATTGGATCAAGAAAAATTTAATAACAAATATTCCTAGTTATCAACAATGGTTAGAAATCAAAAAGAGTTCATAGTTTATTAAGAAGAAAACAGTATAAGAGAGTTAGAGTATTCGATCTATGCCTCTATGCCCGGCGTAGACAAAAGTTCCTTACATAAATAATTCCTGCACATTTCTACAAGAGTGGCGGAGTTTATGAAATAAAGTGTAATGATTGTGAAGTTCTACGTATCGGAAGAACAATTAAAATAAGCCTACTTTTGGATTAGCTAAACATTAAATAGACAGGGCCATATGACGGACATGAATGAAATATGAAATCCGAAAGCACTGAGATAAAATAAATATAATGAGAGTATTGTTACCTCAAGTGTTACTATAATTTTTGTGTTTTTGTTATTCGTACTTAGACGAAAAATTCAAAACACTTTAGAAGATTTTAGGTCTGAAAATGTATACTTCTTTTAGAAAGTGGCTGATAATGATCTAAAAATAATTCTTTTGTCAGCTCTCACCAATATAGTTTATAAAGCCTGTATTTTTTCTGTTTTTTTAATGCTAATAGGATTTGAATTCAAATTTAAAGTATGCAAGGATACAGCTAAATTTTTTGCAGCACCATCCAGTCTTTACACATTGTTTCAAATATGAAATTTTAGTGTGATAGAAAAAGTATAAGGCATGCAACAGTAAAATTTTGAGCCACAGATTTCAATAATGTTCCCCCCTCCAGGTTATATATTTCAATGGCAACATTTAATAGCTTATAGTGCCTATTCTGATGTCAATAAAAAACCAGGAATATTAAAGTCCGGGATCTAATGGCCCATCAGCTTGTTACCTATGTTGTAAAAGTAATAGCTCAAAGGAAATCTTATATAAAATTTCTCATACATATTTACGAAAATAAAGTGAGTACACATGCTAGAGATGCATTCAACAAGATGGTTGTGATATTTAAGCACACTGATGAAAAACTACAAGGCCTGCCTCTTTTAAATGTAATCTTTTCAAGACGTAACTATTAATATTTCGAAATATCAACCCAATTCTAATCAATATTAACATCTTTATATCTTATGTGTCGCTATGGGAGCATCATTCCAACATTCACCTTTACTGGGATAGGCAAGTGTTTCTCGGCATTCCGCTAAGAAATCTGCTTTTTAAGTTAGAAGGGAACCTCATTATTATCATTAATGAAAAAATAGTATAAAATTATATGTTCAATAAATTTGATGTATTCAGAACATACAAAATAAAAATATAATTGAAAGAATAAAGGCGGATATCTCAGTAACTGAAAGGAGGAGATGACCTATACACAATACCGTAAAAAAAATGTCGTAGTTTCAGGGCGAGGGGGTATTCGAAAATTCAGTTGAAAGATGAAGGGCCTTATATCTCTGGAACTATACAAGATATCGGAATGTGTTCGGTCTCAAATGAAAGGGAAATGTATTCCCTATGCTATCGTACAGTAAAATGTAGTAGTTGCACGATGAGGGGCATTGTTAAAAAACGCAGTTGAAATATTCAATTGCACATTTGAACACCCCCTCGCCCAGCAACCGCTACGTTTTATTACGGTATCGTGTATAGGTCATCTCCTCCTTTCATTTGAAACCAAACATGTATCTTGTTCAGTTACCGAGATATTCGATTTTTTATCTTTTCACTGAACTGAGCGGACTCAAATGTTGAACCACCTCAGCTCTTCGTTGATTTTCCAATCTCCGTTGAGCATTCTCTAGACGTTTTTGTTTCTTCATTTCGTTTGTTCCTTTATTGAGTGCAGTAATTCTTTAACACGGAGACTGCCGCAATTAGCATAAAAGCTTTCATGAGAGAATTCCATGTTAAAATGCCTTTGTCGTGAGAGAGCTTTTTAAATGCTGGTCAACGTGTTAATGTGTATTATTTCCAGGTGTTTCTCGGGTGTCTCGGGTGACTCATTTAAAAAATTGTGATTTATATTACACAGGGTAACAACAGCTTGTCTTTACCCACGCCAGTAGCCCAGTTGGTTGAGGCGGAACTGCAGATTTGTTTCTCAGTAAGAGTGTAATAAAATCCAGTAAAGTGCAACTAGAGGTAGTGCTATTAAAGCTTGTACTTTCGAAACTACTGGAATAATTGCACAGTAAAATTTTGGATTGACTTTCAACATTTGTTAAATTAATTACGTGTCTCCGTCTGCTTGTTATTTGACGCAGCACTAACCGAAGTACTGTAGTAGTAGAAGTAGTATGTGTATAGCATTCGAACGAACGGTGGCACCCTACTAAATTAATTCACATCGGATGCTATTGGTGCCAGGAGCTTATTTAATATAAATAAAATTTGGAAGAATCATTTTCAGCAATGAGTCTAAATTCAACGCTTTTGGATACGATGGTAAAGCTACGGTCCACAGAAGACTTGGTAAACTTCTACAGAAGACTTCTGCATAACTGAATTATTTCAACAGTGAAACTTTCCCCCTCTGTTATGATATGGGGTTGTATGGCATTTAAAGAAGTTGGCCCTCTAATTATTTTTAATGCGCAAAAAAATGAAGAAATTGATCATGACTTAGTACCGGCCATCTTTTTACAAATAAAATTCTACAAAAATCTCCCGGGATTTCGTTTCCCTAGACAGGATAAAGCCTGAATTGCAGCACAATAGAAAACTTAGGGCCTTAGATGGGCAAAAAAAAGGAAAGCAAAAACCTTTACACTGTGCAAGAATTAAAAAATAATAAAAAACGTTTGGGTTTAAAAAAAAAGTATATAAAAAGATTGCACGAATTATTGTTCAGACGTTAGAGATTTTGAAGAAATTTTTGCAAAAAAAAAAATGCTTCAGTGGTGGTTCGAAAATTCGGTGATTTTTAATAGTTGAAAAGTAATATTGGTCTTATTATTGACCCCCTTGGTACGGAATGCATAATCATCGGAAAACTCCTTATATGGTGAATAATGAAGATGAAATTCGGCAGTAGTGATAAGAAAAGAAAAGTTAAGACAGGAAATGTTTGACAAGATGGTAAGGATTGAGGTAAGGAGGAAATGCTACTGAATCAATGCTAAAATTCTTGAATGATAATAATAATACCTCATGATTACATTGGGAGCATTCAAAATAAAAGCATTTTGATTGTCTTTCTGTATGGAATTAGATCTCTAGTTGATGAGTTTTCTTTGGTTTAATTCTTGTAAAGAAGAAGATGTCATGGTCTTTAAATTTAGTAAAGTGTCACAGATTTTAAGCCAGCTTAAGGGCATACTTTGTTCGATTCGATTTTTCTAAACAAACAAAAGTGAAATATTCGATAGAATAGTGTTTTCTTACATATATGTTGTATGTGTATATGTTCGTCAAGAATCCCAATTGCCTGAATTAATAAATAAGTTAATTTTAGCAGGTTTTAGTAGGTATTTGGGGAAAACTAGAACACGAACCCTTGTGTGACATTTGACAAGCAAAAAATGTTTTATTACTCATGTAATTAGATCATTCTGAGATTTATTCTCTACTTAAATTTTGTATTTTTGGTTTCAAATCGCTATCGATTTCTAAAGAGTAATTTCTATCAAATTTCGATTAAAATATTACGAAATTACTTTGGGTAGTTAATACGATATAGTAATATCGATTAAGTAAAATCGATATCTCGATTCGATTGATCGAATAGACAAATAACCTTGGAAATCGAAACTAGTTTTTCCTGAAATAATTTCAAGTAACTTTTTTTTCGACCAGACGTTGCGTCTGTTATTTATAAGTTCTATGATAACACTTTACGCTCGATCGGAAGAGTTACATGACACAATTTTTTTCGGGACGAAAAAAGCCCCCAAACCAATGCATTTGTTGTTGCAAAGCAAGATTGATAATATTTATTTTGATTCTACTTTTATATTCGACCACAGTACGAATCGAATGAAAATTTCATGACATTCCATCTTCTTTTTGTAAAGTACTATAATGTAGTTGCTTGACTCAGTTAATCAAAAACAAAAACATTATTTTTACTTGTGAACCTTATTTTTGACTAACATTTTTTACAAGAGTACAAAAATGGAAAGCGCTAGGATGCAAAAAAGAGATTAAGTGTAAAATAAAAGGAATACAGGATTACAGTATGGTGATCCCGATTACATTTTCATTCACCTTAAGTTTGTTTTTTTGTTGTGTTCAAAATCAAGAGAACAAATTGTAATAATACAAAATATAATCCACTCTAAATCTCAATCAGTACATTCCCTACGAAAATGTGCTAAAGAAGAAATTAAAAACAATTTTATTTGTACAAAGATCAACTTTCAAGTATGTATTTATTAATCAATAAAACTTTAGCGCATTTTGGCTACAACTAATAAATGTATGTATAATATTATGTTTTTTTTCTCATAGTACATAGTATCAATCAATCCTAGTTCAATTCCAAAAGAATAGTCCTTATATGAGCAGCTTGGGGTCGTGTTATTTTTTCGATACAAATTTTTACCTAAATGAGTAACAGCAGCAGTGAGGAAGGAATCAATTGAAAATTTTATAGAAAATTGTTTACTACCCTTAGTGAAATTTTCATAAAAATAAATGAAATAAATGTGTCTACAGTTTTCTATAAAATTCTCAATTTTTCCGCTAGCAATTAAATCTAAAAATCATTAACACAAGCTCATTGTCCTTTTAAACATTGCCATAATGTTTCCAATATTTTTTCGCCTATATTATTTTCTTAAAATATGAAAAATATTGCAAAATATATTCCACAATTCATATTAGAAAAATTAAATAAAATTTATAAATCTTCTCGTATATAAAAATAAAAACTTTGACGTGGTCACTTGTATAAAGAACGAAAAATAAAAACGGGGAACAGGACACACAAAACTTGGTAAATAAAGAGAAAACTGTGTTTCTTTTTTATCAAAAAATCTATTTACATTTTTATTTTGCAAGTCATGCAAGTCTTCGTACATACGTACAATAAATGTACAACTTTTAAGCAAACAGTATGAATTGTGAAATGTCATTTTTCGTAGTAATTTATATTATAGAGAAAAACAAACTAAACTAAAATTTCTATTTATCTCGAACTTCGATGAATCAATCAATAAACAATTTACAATTGACTCATTTTTGACAAAAAAAAAGAAAATGATTAACATAAAATTTAAGGGAATTGAAACAATTGACACAGAAAGAGAAACAGTAAAATATAAATCCGATAATTGCACAAATAAATTGTGTAAAGATTATTGAAAGAAAAATGGAAGAAGTCTTGCTACGATGCTAAAGTTTACTTTTCAGGAGACAAATGTAGTCTCTCAACGTCTAACACCCCAAGCTGAGGAAATGGGAGCATTGTCATTGCTGTTTACATTATTTGAAAGTCCAAAATCTGGAAAATCTTCCTGTGACTGAGTATTTGGAGCATTTCCTGTGGTGTTTGAAGACTCGTTATTTTTACGTTCCCATGGTGCACCTTGAACAACAAAACCGCTTTTAGTAAACGCCTGTTGAAGAACAGAACTAAAGTCATTGGTATTAGTTGGCACTGTATCAACAACATCCTGGAGGTACTCCTCCTCCAGATTTAAAATGTGATCCTTTGCCTCAAACACATTGTCTTCAAGTCCTATTATGGTGACGGCATTAGGATTGTCATCTTCCGCCTTAGGCAGCTTTATATCAACTTTGAAGTCTTCCATTATCTTTTTGATATTCCGACCTCGCTGACCGATGAGGCGTGGATGAACACGGTGATCTACCTCAATCACTTCTTTGATCATTTCATTCAGTTCATTCACCATTTTCATTATTTCTTCTTTAGCTGCTTGAGCATCAGCTTCATATCCAATTATTGTGATGGTACGATCGTCGGGGTCACCTCTTTTTGGGAAAGAGATGTTTACTTTGAAATCAGAGCGCAATTTGTTCACAGTTGCACCCCGACGTCCGATTATTTTTGGATGATATTCAGGGTCAACATCAATTTTCAATTCGAATGACCTGAGTTCACGGTCCTTCTTCTCAGCTTCGAGTTCTTCTACACGTTTTAGTAGTGCTTCTTTAGCAGCAGCTACATTGGCCGGAGTTCCAGTTATTTTTATGATGTCAAGTTTTAGTTCAGGGGGCGATAATTCAATGTGCACATCATAGCGACTCATAAATTCACGCACATTGCTTCCCTTCTGACCAATAATTGAACGATGCAAATCAAATGGAACATTAATTTCCATATTGATAGGAATGAGTTCCATGAGCGCTTGTTTGGCAGCTTCACATTTTTCTATGCGCCCAGTAATTCGTATTATGTCACATTGCTTGGGTACATCATCCCCACCGTTTACCATTCCTTCGGTTTCTTCACTTACACCACGATCGGGGAATTTGATTTGAACATCATATTCTGCCGTGACAGCTTGAATTTTAACACCACGAGACCCCATGATGGTCCTATGATATTTCTGCGGAATGCTAATTTCGATAGTGACTTGTGCTTCCAAATCGGAAACAATTTCTTGGATCTTTTGTTTGGCAGCTTCGATGCAATCTTTTGCACCTTTTAGGATGACCTTATCACTGTCAACACCTTGGCGGGGGAATGAGATTAAAACATCACCACATTCTTGACTGATTTCACGAAGCTTTTCACCTCGTTTCGCAACAAAATGCTTATGATATTTAGGATCTACTGACATTTCTTCTTCAGTCACTTTTTCAATGTCTTTAATTGAGTTTTCCAACATTTCCTTCGCCAATTTGACTTGCTCCTCCTTGCCGATGATGGTGATTACTTCTTTGTCTGCATCATCGTTGCCAGGAAACATAACACGGGCACCAGTAGACTCACGAATTTTCTTCACTGATGCCCCATTTTTACCAATCAAGAATTTGTGATATTGGTGTCTGGCACGTACTTCAGCTGTGAAGGAGGCTTGTTGTTTTTCACTAGCCAATTCCAGCAACAAGCCTTTTGCTTTCTCCACATCATCCTTAAATCCGCGGATTGTAACCTGGAAATTCAAAGAGGGGGAAACATTCAGGAACATTACATCTTTAGTATTTTAGAAATTTTACCGCATAATATTGGGTCTAATGGAAAGTTCTGTCTGCTTCCTAGTATTTTTTTAAGTGTCGGTGGGTATTGTTGTTGTTGCTATTTTATTGGGAATGTTTTTTTTTTATAGTATATCCAAAGCTCAGGGAAAACCGTATGATTCTGTAACACCGTCTTGGTGAAAAGGAGAGTAGGAAATAGAAGAAAGGAATTAGGGTATCGAGTGAGGATGTTGAACAGAAAAAACAGAAAGTTTGTTTCACATTCGTCGGAATTGCTCAACAGGGATTTACGGAAATTTCACTTCTAAATCTTATCTCAAGTACAAAAGGGTGAAGACG
The DNA here is from genome assembly GCA_006980735.1 of Dasypogon diadema. NCBI lineage: Eukaryota > Metazoa > Arthropoda > Insecta > Diptera > Asilidae > Dasypogon > Dasypogon diadema. Next base: position 58,871 of record QYTT01084264.1, read on the forward strand.
GCTCGATGCTCGAATATCACATGTAGAATTTGATCTACAAGGATCAGGCCAGAGATTTCATTCAAAAAATATCCATTAAGGTAGTATAAAAGAGCATAATGCATGCGACATTACGTCTGTGTTCCAGAGAACCGATTTTAGAGGTAATCGTTTCGCTGCCAATAAACTTGAAAGCCTTCTTTCGGATTACATCCAACGCGGACAATGAAGGTCGTCTTAACCCTACCCAAATATGTGAATTATATTCTAGTCTAGGTCTGATATGAGCCTTGTAAATGAGCGCTAGGTCTGCATTGCTGCAGGAAGCCCACTCTTTCCGTCGCATTAACTGGGATAGCAAAGATGTGATCCATCCAACTAAGATTATTGGATACCTGAACTACAAAATTTCCAGATTTTCAGGAAACTGATAAGAGAGGTGGTGGGAGATTTGGAGTCTTTTTGAGAGAGATCAGACTGCTTTGATTTTTTTGATTTTTGAATACATTAAACTTGACGCGATTCGCTCTGCCTCTGATTTAAATGAGTACGCAAAATGAAGGGTGCTATTTTCAGGAGAACTGTGAATTTGATTGAAATTGAGAGATAACAGGTTATTAATGAAAAGGAAGAAGAATGGGAACAATACAGCACCTTACGGTATACCGGCATTCATGAGTTACAGGTAATAACATCCAAACTAACACAAATGGAACGGTTAAAAGGAAGCACACCAAATATTATGGCAGTTCGACTAAAAGAGTAGAGTGCCGGACTCACCAAAATAATGGAAGCAATGATAACAGTGGTCGATAAGGAACGTATTCAAAAAGCGATTGGAATTGATTTATAATTAGAGGGATCGCTAGCTTCCCCTTTTGTAGCAATTGGCTGAACATGGGAGCTTCCATGAGGATGGAAAAATACCTTTTGAATGGGATCATTTTAACAATTTCCTCAAAGTTTCAGCCAAGCAGGAAAATTTAACTTCAAAAACAAAGACGGGGTACCATCAGGTCCAGTGGCCTTGTACACGCCGAAGCTCGCAAGTATTTCTTATTTCATGGATTGTGATACCAGAGCACTTGAAGCAAAATTAGCATCCCGTACATTTATCTCATCCAATGAGTTTGCATAAACATTCTTATTATGAAAGAAGTGGTGAAATTGTTCTTGACGGACTTCACTAGTGAGTAAAAACTTTTGCAGGCTCTGGGACATGCTTATTCTTCTTATGTTCTGGTTGAATTGAAATTTGGCTTTTCTAGTAATGGAATTGCATTTATTGCAAACACCAATGTATATTCTCAGCACTACTCAACATCCTTTGAGGAAAAAATGAACAGTTTAGTTGATTTTCTTGGTTAGCATCAGATAGCACTTTGGCTTCGCCACTTAATGCAAAAACAAACGGCCTTAATTGTGCAGATGGCAGCAAACAGAGAAATAAATTCCTCTTAAGCCACGAATGTTGGAAAAATCAAAATTAAATTTTTGTATTATTTTGAACAAGGCCGGAGATGCCGTTAAGTATTCTTACCCGAAAGAAATTTGAGTAAAATGGGATAAAAATGGAAAAACAAAACCTGTCGTGGCTCTGTAATTATTAATAAGCCTTTCGCTTTGGCTATGACGTTTTTAGCAGTCTTGCAGATCTATAATTAGCACTCAAAGGGGGTCGTGATGCTCAGGCCTATTCTGAATTCCGACGGAAGCACATCTGCTCCGAACGGAAATGCAATGCTTTTCAAATGGGATTCCATTCGAATTCTCGTTCCGTCGGAATTAAGAATAAGGCTGGCTATATTTTTGTCAGGATCGGGAGAATACAAAGCAAGCCCATCTGCTCCAAAACAGCGGACACCACTCGATCTTATTCACGAAAACAAATTTCAACGATTTAGTACTCAATCCATTAGGAACTTTGGTAAATACGGATTCGGGCAAACATATCTGTAAGTATTTCACTATATTTTTTTAATAAAATGAATTTGCTTAAAGGCAAATATTTTCTTTCGCTTTAAAAGTAGTCAGAACTTTCGATTGGACCAAATTATTGCTTTTGTTGAAAAAAGAAGCCAAAAAATAATTGAAGAGAATTACCTTGTCGCTCTTGGAGTCGTTTGGCGGGAATTTGATGTGCACTCCTCCGCATTCCTCCGAAACAGAAGATATTAATTTTCCACATGTGCCAATTATTGCCTTGAAGTATTTGGGTGGAATCTGAACTTCCTCCGTTACAATATCCTCTAATTCATTTTGAATTTTCAAAATCCGTTCCTTTGCTTCAAGAACGTTCTCCTTTTTACCAGTAATGACAATTACTTCGTTTGTGTCACCTTCGGCTGGCAAATCAATTTTAGTTTGGGTCTCATCACGAATTTTCTTTATGTTGACACCTCCTTTACCAATAATAAACTTATGAAATCGTTTAAAGATTGGTACTTCAATGACATGTGATGACTCCTGAATTTCCTTGACGAGTTTCATTAAATCTTTATGGCATTTATCGACATCTTCTTTAGGCCCTCGTAATTTGACAATGTCATTGTTGTCACTGGCATTGGGGATAGAAATCAAGACTTGTTTGTAGCGCTCCTTAATTTCTCGAATTTTTTCACCCTTGGCACCAATAATTGATTTGTGTAGCCGACGATCTATTATGACATCCTTAGTCTTCTCGTTTTCTAATTTATCAATTTTCTCTTGAAGCTCTTTTTGAGCTTGAGCAACACCCTCCTTAGGCCCTTCAATGCGAATGTTATTTTCGCCTTCCCTCTCTTCAATGTTAATCATAACTCTCATCTCATCCTTTAAACGATTGATATTGGCACCTGCTTTTCCAATTATATGCTTATAAAAATTGGGGTTTACCGTCATTACCACGAACGTATAATTCGTTAAATAGTCATTAATAACATCCTCCATGTATTTCTGGGCTTTGTCGACGGTTTCAGGAGGACCTTCGAGTTTGATTTTACTTTCCATGCAAAATACACGAATGTTGGGATAACCCTGTTCGAATTCCTCAATGTGGGCACCTTTTTTCCCAATGATATACTTATGAATCCAGTTGGGAGCCTCAAGTTCCACGGATTTCCCAGAATTTGCTTTTTCGTACACAACCGTCAAAGCATGACCGAGTGCACTTTGCGGCCCGCGCAGGGTTATAGTATCAGTATTCGAATCAGAAGGTGGCATTTCAACAGACACTCCGGTCAATTGAAGAATTTCTTGTATTGTTGTGCCACGCTGTCCGATAATGTATCGATGTTGGCTTTTTGAAACTTCAACGCTTACAGTAGAGCACTTCTTTTCCATTTCTTTATAGATTGTTTCGATTTTATTTTTGGCAGCGAGAACACCGTCCTTCTCACCAGTTATAATAATTTCGTCCTTATTAACACTCTGTGGTGGAACGTTGATTTTAGCACCAGTTTCTTCGATGAGCTTGTTCAAGGTCTCATTAAATGGTCCCAAAATGAATGGGTGGTAAATTTTTGGAATAGAAACGCGTTCGAAAGCCTTCTTCAGTTGCTCATCAGACATAGTTCGTATGTCATGCTCAGCTTTTTCGATACCTTCCTTTGTACCAGATATGGTAATAATGTCACTATCTTCACTAATATTGGGCACATTGATTTTAGTAGCTGTTATTTTTTCTAGTTCTCTTAAACGCTCACCCTTCTTACCCAAAATTACTCTGTGATGTTCTTTAGGGATGCTTATTTGTTTACTTGCCTGAGTTTGGAAGTGAACAAGGATTTTACGGCGAGCATCAAGTACCTCACTCGGCTTTCCTTTCACCAGAAATGTCAGCGATTGATCTTTACCGCTTGAAATCTCGATGTGGGCGCCCGTTTCTTTCATAATTTGTTGACATGTCCGCAAAGATTCGCCTTCACCAAACTTTTCCGAATCGGAAGATTTACGTTCTTCACATGGAACGTGGAAGACCTGGCAAGAAAATTACATTTATTAGTTTTTAGAAATTTTTGTTTTTGCTTTTTTCACTTTTTTACCTGAGTGACAACGGAGCTTCCGACTCTCATGTTCGTAGGTGGTGGTGGAACATTTTTTGCTGCGGGTGGTGCGCTTTCTGGTAGGGCTGGGAACAAATCGTCATAAGTGAAAGTTGGCTGAATGGTCTCGTTTGCTGCGAAATTGAAAGAAAGATAGATTTCTAATAATAAAAGATCAACATTTCTACTAGCTACTACCGTTTGATTCCTCCATCACTGCTGCTTGCATTACTAAAGAAAAAGAAAAGTCCTTATTCGTTCCAAGTCGTTACAGTACCACTGAAAAGAAATACAATTCTTAAAAACCCTTTCAATTCACTTTTATAAGATAATTATTATTTTGTTTGCGCGAATAAACGCATTATTATCATGACCTTCCGTTGTTAATGTTCATTTTGCAAATCTCCCTTAAGGTCGACCACATCAGTGGCTGAACTGGTTGAAGCGTACGTCTGCAGATTTCCTCTTTGATAGGCGCGGATTCGATTCCTGCAATGGGAGAGGTGAAGTACCAGTGGTTGAAGTAATTCTAGTGACGAGAATTGTACTCGCAAAGTCACTGGGATGTTGCACAGTAAAAGTTTCTTGCCAAAAATTGTGGCTTACTGGCAACATCGGATTAAAATTTCTCAATCTCTTCTTCCTCAAAAATCTCCTTCTACCTAAGATGTGCTGTATGCATTATAGGATTGTCCCCTGAGCTTATGAGATATCCTAAAGAAAGGTGTACATACTACATTTTTCTATTGAAATATTGGAAAGCTTGCGAGTTCTGGAAGCAAACAAGAACTATGAAAAGGAACAATTGACAGACGGTCAAGATGTCATTAGAAACTACGATCAGCTCAGCAAAAACGTATTGCAAAATGTGCAATCTCCATTTTGGTAAGGTTTCAAGCTCTTAAATAGAGATGCAAAGGTGCAAAATACGGCTTTGCTTTCTTCGGTTTTTTACGGCTTTTATGGTTTTTTACAGCTTTTTTCATACTTTAGGGGGGAACACAACGTGGTCTTTGATTTTTTTGCATTTTTTTAAAGTACATTCTTTCAAGAATATGTCCACGAATTTGTAAAAATGACGAAGTAATAGCCTTTTTAGTGAGTGCAGGTAATGCGGCTGTTCCCAGCTGATCGTACCCGCTGGTGTAATTCCCCTCCCCTCTCTTTTGTCAAGTTCTCTTTATGTTGACTCATATATAACATAAAGCCTGACAGGATCTTCTAAACCTAAAAATTTAATGTTCATAATAATAAAAAGTATATTCGGCATTTAGTCCTTGTTGTGTACGAGGTAAGAACTGAACAGTAAAACAACGTTTTGGCAATGTAAATTTATTCTACTCTCCTTTACAGCTAGATAACGATTACCGACCAGTGACTTGCTACTACTGATGGCGACTGACAATCGCAACTGCCGACTATGATAACAAAGACTAGACCGAACTAACTGCATGTGATTTGGGTCTCTCACACATATCTATAACATACCTATATACAATACATATACAACAGTCCTCTCCGGCATTTTAAAAACAAAACACGTACTTAAACTTTCAATCGCGTTTTTCTCGAAACGACTTTTTCCGAACTCGTGTTAACGAAAACTTGAACGCTAATAATCCGATCGTAAACATTTTTTTCTAAAATTTTCGTAATCGTAGTGGTTAAAGTTTAGCGTAGCCTTTTTTTTATTTTGAAAAAAAACGGCTACGTATAACATTAACTATATTTATGTAGATTAAGATATATCATTTCCTTTTTTCAGTTGAACCATACCGGAGGTATCGACACAACCGTTGGGAGAGGAATTTTGTTATGGATCGGCACTTTGCTATATATATCCGTCATAATTTTAATTATTTTTATAGTAAAAATTTGCGCAAATATACTTCAAAGTATCCTTGATAACATATCTTTCCCCCAGTCCTTAAAGAGTTCACTAAATTATAAAAAAAAATGTAAAAGAGGGACCCCTTTTCGGGAGCGTCACAGTGGTGTTCCCCCTTAATCGAGTAACGAAAACAACATGACATCACGGCTTTTTATGTTTTGTACCATTAACCCTTTGCGGTCGGTGTCCCCGTAGCGGGGACATTTCTAAATCGTCGTAGAAGTCGGTGTCTCCGTAGCGGGGACATTTCTAAATCGTCGTAGAAATCGGTGTCCCCGTAGCGGGAACCTTTGAAAATCGCAAAAATGACAAAACACTATCGTCCCCTATGCCTCGTGATTCAAATGTTTCGGTCGATTTACAAGATAACAATGCATACTTGTTTAGAGAAATTTATAGGCAGTCAGTTTCGAATGAGCTCTCGAGAAACAT
>QYTT01084265.1:7244-17284 GCA_006980735.1 Dasypogon diadema
ATTGAGTACCTATAGTCAGAATTTCACATGGAGATAAGAATAAAGGAGAACCTATGTTGTTTAAAGCCGACTACGTCTACGTGTGTTCTGGGTTTTTCTTTGCTGACTTATCCCTTTATAAGGGCGAATACCCCTTAGTGCTGTCAGTATATACAATACTCATATTTTGCACACACGGGCCTAGTAAGATCATTACTTTTACATTCAGTAGCAGGCTGAAAAACAAGATATTGGAATATATGTTGCGTGAAATGAAAGGGGAAGATGACTTCTATGCAGTAGTGTAATGACAACTACTTAGTGCAGGGTGAGGATAGGGTAGTGAGATAAAATTTTTCAAATGGAGGACAACGATCTTGAAAATTCCGAATTTTGGAGGACAGTCAATCTTCAGTTTAGAGGACCTTGAAAAGGTTTGAATTTGAAAATAAGTTTTTTATCAATTTCAAAGTCCTAGACTTAGGACAAAACTAAGGAAACAAAGTAAATTCGATGAGTGATATACAAAAATTGCACTAATATGCAAATGAATAAAGTGGTTTACACAAGCTAACTAAACTAACATAGTTTTTAAAGATATTTTTGGTTTGTACTTATTTGTTTTAAAATTTGGTTACCCTCTTTTGTATTTAAATATACCTTAAATTGTATACATGACATGTTCTATTTTATTTTTACCATTAAATCGGCTTCCAAAGTAGAAATATTTAATCTATTTCTATTCTCCCTCCACATTTCTTTCGCCATACTAAACACGCGTTCAGTCATAGCATTGCTATGAGGAATACTAAAAACGTATTCAATAACTTTTTCCAAGTTGGGTAAGTCTTGAATGCATCTGATATTGAATTTGATGCATCTGAAGTTGGATGCGATTCAAAGGCAAGGGTTTGGATTGATTTTGTTTGCGTATTGATAGAATTGAGTAAATTCGAGAAATACTTTATTTTGAAGATATTTGGAGCGAATATCATTAGTCGTTATATGTCCTCCCAAAAAATGGAGGACATTTTAGAAACTTATGGAATGGAGGACATTTTGTAGTTAATTTTTCTGTGGAGGACAAATATACAGAATGGAGGACAATCCTCCAACATCTGGCTACCCTAGGTGAGGAGGTGGGGAAAAACGCAGTCGAAGTCACAATTTAGCCGAGGTGACGTCACAGCCAAATGTCATTTTTCCACTCGAGCATACCTTGTATTCTGTATACCATGTTTACCACGTACACATTTTATGCAAAATCGATAAAAGCATTTAGTTACGTCAATTATCAACAGAAATGTATTTTAAAAAATTTGGTGCGTAATATATCGTTCAAAAAAGACTAACAGCAAAATCGAAATTGTTTCTCTCTGGTCAATGGGTTTGCTTTGCTTAGAAAATATCAAATAAATTTTTGAGGATGCAGAGGATAGATATATAAAACAATACATCTATCTATTTTTCCGCTTATATTTAATGGGGAATAGTTCAGTTCAGTCTAACCCCTTCAGTCACCAATCTAAAGAATATTAAATATTCAAATGAAAGTTTATTTAATGAATTCAGTGAAGAATAAAAATAGTTCACATGTTAAAATATAAGCAATGAATGTATTTATTATAATTAATATTAATTGTCCAATACATTGGACTCAGTGTTTCAATATATGCAAAATTAAACATTGTGACATAACTGGAAACAGTTTCTGTTCCGTTTCAAGCAAAGTGCTTTGTTACACTTAGAACAAGCTATCATAGATTTTTTATTGCAGCCTATGTTTGCACAACGAGCTGCATTCTTTTGATCCAAAAGACCAAAAATATGGGCAAAAGTGCAAAATTTTCAAATCGAGTAGCAGTTGAAGGAGCTGGCTTTGGCGCAATGCTCGGTTTTTTATGTGAAGCTGTGCTTAATTCCCTCTCCGTTCTTAACTGATATTTATTTGCATGCAAAACTCCATCCGTTATTTCCTCCCTGAATGCCAGCAAGTCCAGAATTTCTTTCTTAGGTATACATGGTTGTCGAGAAATTTTTTTGTAATCTAACCAGCTATTACAAACAGCAAGGTCCACGATATGAAAAATAACTCTTATCAACAACTTATCATTTCAAAAGCATATTTGTATGAAAAGTTCCATTTCAACTCGCCAATTTGTTTCGAAGGGCTTCAGGGTACCAGAGTACCTCCTCCAAATAATGGGGGATTATCTGAAGGATCGCTCCATTACCTTTGGCACCGACGATGGCCCGAAAACGAAGGTGCCCTCGGCGGGGGCGGCCCAGGGCTCCATACTGGGTTCTGACATATGGAACTACATATATGACGGGATCCTGCGTGTGGAAAGGCCAGAGGGGTCTTTCCTGGTTGGGTACGCCGACGACATCGCGGCGGTAATTATCGCCGAAGCTGTCGAAAAGGCTCACTGGAGACTCAAGCAGGCGATGCGTCGGGTCGGTTCCTGGATGCGCGACTACGGCTTAGAGCTGGCTCTAGCAAAAACCCAGATCGTGCTCCTCACAAAGATACGCATCCCGCTTATGCGGGAGATGCGGTTGGGGGACGAGGTGGTCCGGACCAAGGCGGCCGAGAAATACCTGGGGGTGAGTCTGGACTGCAGGCTCACCTTCTGGAAGGAAATCCGAGGGAGGGCGGACAAGGCGGCTACGGTAGAAGATGGTGAAGGCCCTAATCGAGAATTGGATCATAAAGGAACGTCAGAATCGATGGGATAGTATGACAACCTGCCGACAGGCTAAGAAAACGATTAGGCTGTCGTGCGGAACGACCAAAAGAAGAGCTCTAAGCATGGAGCGAGGAACTCTCCAATGGTTAGTTTCATTGACTATTCGGCACGGTACCTTCGGACATCATCTCAAAAGGATGGGGATCCTGGAGGATGATACGTGCAACCTGTGTCTAGAGGAAACTGATACGGCGGAGCACATTCTGTGCGAGTGTCCGGTCTTGGCGAGCAGGAAGTTGGCTGTTACCGGCAGCCCTATGGTTAGCATGGAGCAGCTAACCTAATGCTCGATCTGACAAGAGGCGTCGAGGTCAGGGTTCTGCCAAGGAGCCTTCTGACGGCAACTGGTAGAGACAGCTCTTGGCAGAGGGCCGAGAAGGGACCCGTATGACAAGATCTGGGCCCAGTTCGCGTATTTACCCGGCGACGTGTCGACCAACGACGTTTTAAAAACGATAACGAAAACGTTATGCCGACATTTGAGTTCCCGCATTTCGACACGTCGTTTGTCGTTTTTGAAAAAGACCGCTATATTAAAAAAACTTACATTATTCGCTGTGATTCAACACTAGTTAAAAAATTTTGATAGCGAAGTTTAAATAAGTGTCGGGACCTCTAAAAGGAAAAATAATAGAACTTTAGGAATTACTAAGTTACGACAAAGCGGCTTTTCGTTCCTATATCTGTGTCGAGACAGAACTAAATTTATTGAGAATATCACAAGTACTTATATACTATGTTACAATTTCTAGTACGAATTACAAGCTAAATGAAAAGCTTTACAAATGTTGCGAAAAGTGTTGCCACAGAACCATACAGCGAGTGTTATTGAATGTCAATGTGTTTGTTCGCTAAAGGGATTTTTACAAGTGACCTGCCAGTCATTGCTCATGGCTTAGTACATTTTCATTTGCAGTTGATTCTAGATTGCTAGATTGGGATTTTTCTCCATATATTCAACAAGTAATTTAATTTGCTTTGAGTCAGTTTTTGTCCCTGAAAGTATTCTAATGTGAATATTAATATTATAATTTATACAATATATATACATTTTAGCTATTGTAGATAACAAAATTAACTATGTGGTTCCCCGGGAGATATTTAATTTTTGACAGTTTTCCAGTAAAGATGAGTGTTACCCACACAAATTCCAAATATTTATGCCATTCTTTTTTAATCACAAAATATTTACCACATAATTATTAAAACAATTTTATTCAACAGCCCTTTCGACGCCTAAAGTGGCGTCGACTGAACCCTGTCGAATTTACGACACCTCTCTGTCGACGCAACGAGTTGCGCGAACTGGAATCGACATTTTACGTGTCGTTTTGCCTCGACGATCGAAATTTTCTAATTAGCAACTTCAGTCCATAAATTAATTCAAATGACATACTACGAAATTTTATGCAATATAGATGCCTACTTGCGAAGAGAATGAAATAAATGCACTTCCACAATCACTCTGAGGCTCTGAGCAAATTTACCTCTTTATTATGTGATATTATTCTAGATGAATAATTAATTTAATAAGTCTAAGACAGCCGCGGCAGTACTTCCTTACGGCTTAGTACTTTACAAAAGTAATAATTTTTATATGTACACATAAAAGAAATATTTTTCTAAATCCAATTTTATTTCCTTTTGCTACACTTGTACAAAATAGAAAGATACATCTACTCTGAGTGATAATTATGGAAGATTTCATACATATTTAAGAATTTCTTTGACTGAAAGATGCAATCTGAGATGTAAGTATTATGAAATTAACTTATAATACATAAGACTCACTTTAATGATTTATAGGTACATATTGCATGCCCGCTGGTGGAGTTGATCTCACACCTAAATCAAATTTGCTAACAACTGACGAAATGTTATATTTAGTGAAAATTTTCGTAGATCAAGGTATTAGAAAGATAAGGTTAACTGGAGGTGAACCAACCGTTCGGAAAGATATTGTAGATATTATTGGTAAACGCCTTGTCTTGGATTTCATACATGTACAATAAGTAATTTTTAGCTCGAATTAAGCAGTTCAGTGGTGTTGAAAGCGTAGGAATTACCACTAATGGGATAGCATTAACAAGGCTGTTAGTACCCATGCAGAAAGCTGGAATAGATGCTATTAACATTAGTTTAGATACTTTAAAGGCTTCAAAATACGAAAAAATATCTAGAAGAAAGGGCTGGGAAAGAGTAATCGCCGGAATTGATTTGGCTATTCAGTTAGGATACAAACCTAAAGTGAATTGCGTGCTTATGAAAAATGTTAATGATGACGAGATTTATGACTTCGTTGAATTTACAAGGGATAGAAATGTAGACGTACGTTTTATTGAATATATGCCCTTTACTGGAAATATGTGGGAAACTAATAAAATGGTTTCCTACAGGTTAGTATTTATCTACACATATGAACATACAGATATATTTGGTTCATTTATAGGGAAACTTTAAACATAATAAAAAGTGTTTGGCCTAATTTGAAGCAGCTAGAAAATGGGCCCAATGATACTTCAAAAGCATTTGCAATACCGGGATTTAAAGGTCAAGTAGGATTTATTACTTCGATGACGGAGCATTTTTGCGGAAGTTGTAATAGGTTACGTATTACTGCAGATGGGAATTTAAAGGTATGGATTAAAACTAAGATTAGATTAGATTAGATTGAGTCATAAATAATTTTTACTTTTGAACATTAACTTTGTCCTCACATGAAATATTTTACAATGGATTTTTTATATATATATTTATTCATATTTAATGGCCAACTTATTAATTCCGTTTGGGAAGAATACTGCTCTCTTCGAGCTGAAAACTCGGCAAAACCTCGCATTTGATAATCATAATATTTATTATTTATGAAGGTATTCAAGTACAAAAACTGAAAAATGCATATCAGATTGCCTCAACTATATCTCGCAAAAGTGTAAATGTATTTTTAATTAATGTACGTCATGGCAATGCAATTAATAGCTTTAAATTTTCATACTTTTATCAACTTTTATAAATATTCGCTATTATTTTGTTCAATATATAACTTCCGTTGTACTGGACCCACAGAAAAGACCGCGTGTCGTTTCTGAGCGGATTATACATGATCTAAAGCATGCCATATTGTCGTTTAATAGAGAACCGTTCGCCCGTTTCAGTGCGCCTTCAACCACCTCTCCCTTTCTCTCCCATCACGAGTTATAAAATTTCAAACTTTAAAAAGAGGCCTAACTTTCAACTCCGGACCACCTCGTCCCCCACCCGCATTTCTCGCATAAGCAGGATGCGTTTCTTCTTGAGGAGCACGATCTCGGTTTTTGATAGAGCTAGCTCTAAACCGTGGTCGCACATTCAGGAACCGACCCGAGGCATCACCCAGTTGAGTCTCCTCTGAGCCTTCTCAACATCTTTGGTGATAATTACCGCCTTGATATCGTCGGCGTACCCAACCAGGAAAGACCCCTTCGGCATTTTCATACCCAGGATCCCGTCATATGTGTAGTTCCATATGTTGGGACCCAGCATGGAGCCCTGGCCGCGCCCACCGAGAGTACCTTCGTTTTCGGGCCATCGTCGGTGTCGCAGGTAATGGAGCGGTCCTTCAGATAATCCCCCATTATTTGGAGGAGGTACTCTGTCTCGCTCCAACTTGTCCAACACGTCAACTCGTCTAACCGAGTTGAACGCGTTCGTTGCGTCCGGTGTGACCAGCAGACACACAGGGTGGGAAGAGTGATTTCCGCGCTTCGTACTCTTGGCCGCCTTTACCACCTCCTGGATAGCGTCCACCGTAGACCTCCCCTTTCAGAAATCATACTGCCTCTCAGAAAGTTCTCCAGCGGCTTGAACTGCCGCCGTGAGGCGAGGTCTCAGCAGTCGCTCCATTGGGAACGGAGGAGCCTCGGGGGTCCGTTAGCTGGGCGGCGGGAACCCGACGGGTGGGTGGGTGGCGAACGCCGTCAGTTTCCGGAGGACCACCCTATACCCCAGTCCCCAGGGATCATTATTCAGATCCTCTCCCAACCGTCTCCAGCAACGGCGCTTGCTGGCCCGACGAAGCTCTTTCTTAGCTTCTTTTTGCTCGGCAGATATCCGGGCTGCGTCGGGATCGCGTCGGTCAGCTCGCTGAGCTAACCGCCTGAGTCGGAGGCATTTCCGCCTCAGCTCCGGGATCTCATTCGTCCACAGTAAACAGGACGTCTCGCCCCCCAATATCCCTTCCTCGGCACGGCCTCTCGGCAGGCCTGGTGGATTAGACTCATGGTAGAGTCCACCAACCTTTCGGCACGCTGAAGAGGTGGCAAATCCTCCGGTATCCCGTCCAAGGCGTGTTAGGGCCAGAGACAGCTTCTCGACATCCACCCACCTGGCGGGCTTTGTACTCGGGCCCGCCGGTGGTAGAGCGGGCTGAGGCACACGTATACAGATTTTCTCCCTTTTAGCGTGGGTTCGAGTCCCGCATATTCACATTCATACTTAAGAAAATAAAACAGGAGGTCCAAAGAAAAAAACTTTTATAACGATCTCTAATACAAGTTTTTTTACCCACCGACGGGGGGAGTGTAATGTAGGCACTTGCCGTGCAGCATCTTAGAGCATTCAGACTATTAGCTCCACAGGCATATCTTGAGAACCAAGGATTAGTATCTAAATTTATATTCCCTGAATCACAAATACTATCATCTCATATGAATTCCTACCAAAATTGCAAATATGAATACAAGTGATTGATGAGCGTAGGATATTTGCTGCTTTAAAGTATATGAAATAAAGATTAGTTAGTAACATAGCAGTATCATAAATTTTATATGTCATACATTTTGTTATAAAAGAACTGGATGAGGAATAATTATAATAATGTAAAGCGGTATCAATGTCATACAAACTCACAATAGTAGAAATTAAAGTTTGACATAAAATGCAATAGAAATTTTTATATAAAATGCGTTACTCTATGAAGAAGTGTCTGTAGGTGCAATTGTAACTATTGTAACTAATATTATTAAATAATTAACTTCTAACTAGCGTCATCTCCAATTTTAAATCATAAACACGACCAATGCATGAGGAAGGAGACTTCCTCTGGAAAGCAACAAGGTTGGTGGATTCCAGGGCAATAGAATGCATGGGTCGCTCTCACTTTCTTTTCCGATTAAGCTGTGGTGTTAAAAATACATATTCTAGAACGAGAGTAGTTTTAAAAAGTTTCGTAACAAAACGAAAAGTTCCAGAAATACTTAACAAAATTCAAAACCAATCGTTAACAAACAACAGGAAGGTTAAAATAAACTTAGAAGCGGTAGTAAGGTTTCGACAGCTTTTCCATTTACGGAGCCAACGTGGCACCAACTTGCAGCACCCAGGCCTGGGAAAAAGTTTAAAAAAACTCATTACGCAATTAGTTAGGTATGTTAGAAATTAAGAAGTTTTGTAGCTGGTAGAAAATAAAAATGAAATTTAATTTGTGAATAAATTTGTGAGGTATGCTTTGTGTAGCAGATTTGGTTAGCCACAAAGATTTTTGTCGATGTTTAAACCCTAGGAGCAGCCACAAGGCATTAATTCCTATGGTGCAGCTAGATAAGCCTTGACTTCAAGCTAAATAATAAAAACGGAGCAGCTATAGAGCTTAACTCCACTTGTTAAAAGACCAAAGTTAAACTGATCTTATTTATTTCAAATTAGTCCGGTTATTTATACAAAAATTTTACTTACGTCTAGAGTTCCAAATAAAAAATAGATTTCCTAGCCCATCAATAGTTTTACCTAAATTCAGGGTAATTGCACTGCAAGCAATATCGAGAAATCTGTCAATACTTACTTTAACCCAATTTTCATTTGCCCAATGCCTGGCTATAAGGTGAGTCGGATTACACTCATTTCCCAATTCAAGTGCTTTGGGTGTGCATGCGCTTTTCCCTTAACGCTGCCTTGAGTGTCGGCCGGCTATGCATGCACGTGCTGTTTGTTTATTTTTATTGCATGTAAGAGGTAGGTGCCCTTGGTTTGGGGGTCATATCTCGGCTGGTCTTGCCTGGTAATGAATTATGTATCTTTGTGGTAGGTCAGGCATTGCCTTCAATTGTTGGGTTTGTTTTTTCGCTGATCTGGTTAAATGTGTTATTGACTGAATTTTTAAGTGATACGCTTGATTATGATTAATGATTAAATTATCGAATTATTGATGGATCCATTACATTTGTTCAGCTCTTTTAAAAAATCATAAAAATGCAACTAGCTCCACCCCTAGGTACTCTAGCTGCTTGCATGTCAATTAAGGCAACACAAATCGAGCTTGTGTCAGATTCGACTACACAAGATTTCATTTTCACACTAAAGCGCTTTAAAAACCGATGAAAACTGTATCGCCACCCAGTTCAGACTGCGGCACAAATTTTTTGAGAGCAAAAACAATTTTGGAGAGAAATATCACACAATTACTACATGAAGTGCCAGAGGAAATTACAAAAGATATAACACTACAAAATATAACATAGCACCTCAATCCGTCTACAGTGCCACATTTTGGGGGGTTATGCGAAGCTGGGGTCAAAAGTATTAAAACTGATTTGGAGAAAATCACGCAAAATACAAAATGGCATTTCAAGAATTTAATGCACTTATCTATCAAATTGGGGCATGTGTAAATTTACTGTCATCAGCTCCATTTTCCAATGATCCGGCAGATTAGAATTATTTAACCCCTGGCATTTAGATTTTAGATTCAAGCGCTATCCTCATCCCTTTATTGTTATTTAACCTAGACGACTACATAGTCTTATCAGAAGCTTTCTCAAAATTGTCTTCCGACTCGGTGGTAGCAGTGACGGATTAGACTACTTGATGCCCTAAGCAATCCACGCCTGTGGGCCCCCCTATCCGTATGTCAACTAGAATCGGTCTTTAAACCTTTACCGCCTAAAAACATTAGTTTTCTGTAAAATAAGATGATGAGATGTAACGTACCTTAGAAGTGGAGTAGGTGCGACAACAATAAAAACCAAAGCATAATTTATTTATTTATTGAAATGCGCCTTGCGGCTTTTCCGGGCATTGAATTCACGCAAGATAGTATTAACGTCTAACGTTTTTAACATATCGGACTCTATGTATAATATCGATAAATTATCGAGCCTTTCTTGTATCATCTTTGTCCTTTTTTCATTTTTTAATATTTTTAATTTTGAAAAAGAACGTTCCGCTGAGCAATCTGTAATCATAAGCGATAAAAATATACGCAGGGCTGTTTCCACATTAGGGAAAGCTGATTCAATTTTATCATCATGTATTATTTTATACAATTGTGCGTGAGTT
>QYTT01084266.1:0-10222 GCA_006980735.1 Dasypogon diadema
AGCCCCGCCAGGAAGGTCACACGTATGGTGCATCTACTTAACTAACGGTGGTCGCCATGCCAGCCGAAAGACAGGTGCGACGTGGAGCCTTCTCCCTGTGGGGTAGATCGGTCGCAACTTGGGCAATCGGGAAGCAAAGCGACCTCCCACACTGTGCTGATGAGCCCCGATCGGACCGAATTGTCAACACGCTTCTTCAGTCATTGATCAGTTGAGGATCGCCTGCAGGAAAAGTTGCCCCAAGGGTCTCTCCACACATTCAAGGACCAAAAACATAAATCCAGAGGGACTGCAACGCAAGTGATGAGTTTTCAGAGCAGGGGACAGGTAACCAACAATTGCCCTTCTCAATCGTCAGCCGATCCACCCCCCACTTGAATTGTCAACCCAGGGGTTTCCCAATTGATTCATGAGCGCATCTCTGTTGGAAATTTCTATAGTGGACACTCGCACTCACAATGTCCTGCTGCATCGGTTTATCTGAAAGTAAAGAAAATCGGTAATAAATTTTAATTTTTTGGAGATACATATGAGCAATTTAAAAATTCACTTAATTTGAAATAAACGAATTTAGTAGGTTTAACAATCGATGGCGCGACAATTTATGTGGGAAATTCGCTTTTCAGTCGCTTAAGAGAGGACTCCCTTTTTTCTGTTGGAAAAAACGATATTTTTTTTTGCATTTTTCTATTCCCTATAGTCTGCAGATTTTCCCTGTGAAACGATTTAACTGAACTCGAAGTCTTTTCATAGGAATTTAATGCTCGAGCACAACGCATCTGCCGGCTTAAACCTAAAATTTTTAGAAGCACGCCAAAGTGCGAAAAATAGGTCAAAATAGACCTTTTTTTAAATGACCGCCATTTTGTTGATTTTCAGTTTTTTGACTTCAAATTGATTCACATTCCAGACAATCTTAGCTACTTTCATAATTCATTTAGAAAATTGATTGAAATGTAATTTATATAATAATAAATAAAATAATAATAAATAACTAGTAAAAAAACGGAGCTTAATTATTCATCCTGTTTCGGAAAAAATATTAAAAAAACACCTTTCTTTACCTTCTGTATAAGAAACCTCCTTAAAAGGGACGTTGTCCACATCTGGTGTTGCCAATATCGCAGCTGAAAAAGAGAAATGCCATACAGCTCGTGTGTTAAGTGAGGTATATAATAAGAAAGAAAACTAGTTGCTTTTATTTTTTCTCCGACCTCTACTCGGGGAGATTGGTAATCTGCATTTTATTGACGAAACCATGACTCAGAATATTTATATAGACATTTTGAAACAAAACCTGAGGGACAGTACAAAAAAAACTCGGACTTAAAAACAACTTTACGTTCCTACACGACAATGACCCGAAACACTAAGCTTTGAATATCATGGGACGTCTTAAATAAAAAAATTAGACAGCATTCAATTTCAAACAAAACAAAGGATTTAAAACGGATTTTTAGAGAGGAATGGAACAATATTTCCCCGGATTCAACCAAAGCCCTAGTCGAGTCGATGCCAAAGAGGCTAAAAGCTATAATTAAAGCAAAAGGTAATCTGACGAAATACTGATTATGAGGATTTTGTTGTGGTCGCCTCCGTGTTTTTGCCGTGACCGCTCTGAGACAATTGGAAGGTTCGAAATGACCAACATTCGGGCATTTCCTACATGTGTACGCAAGTGTTAGGGCCCTGATGAACAGACGCCATTTTTCGATTAGGAGTTTCCGGCATAGACACGCAGTTGCCGGTTATTTTCGTGGAAAAAATGGAGAAGACCAGGGGAAAAATTCTTAAAGACGAGGCCTAAAAGATTCTGGACGGTAACATAGTAGCGCAGTGGGTAAAAATAGGAGATAAATTCTCAGTGAATTAGAAGAAAATTTGTGTTAGTGGAAAAAAGTGACGGGCCACCCTCTGGAAATTTGTGGAGAACAAGGAAGAGGTGAAATGGGGGCCTCATGGCGTCATTGTCTCCTAGGACTCCAGGATGCACGGTATGTGAACGAACCGAATTATTTATGCGTTGAAATCATCCTACCCTCAGGAAACTGAAGGGAGGAAAGAGGGAGGTCTGATTTAGGGCAAGGCCCACGGCGTATCAGGGATCCAACACCCCATAGGGAGTTCAAAAGAGGCTAGTTCGTTTAAAGCGAATCGGGTTTCCAGTCTAAGCTGTTTCGTAGTGGAATCTTTTCAATATCAAAGCAAGTAATACCAATACATATTAGCGAACTTTATAAGTCCCAGAACGGAGACCCAGACTGTCCAAGAAGCCAACACGTAGGGTACGCCTCGGAGCGCGTGTCAATCCAAAATTCATCGCGACGGAGGAAAGCCGACAAAATTTTAGTTAGACACCAATTGCTGTGTTTCTTGTTGGGGCGTATTTATACCCGTAATTATAATTTTCATTCTGTTATTACAAACTGTTCATTATCCAGGCGTTGTTACTAGATATGTACAGGCCAAGGGGTTTGTTCTAAATTTAACGATTTACGGGATTTAAATTCGATTGAAGTTGCTTGCCCTGCTTTCTTTACCGAAGACCGGGGATGCGCATCCTTTCCCTCTTCGTTGTGTAGAATTATACCGAAGATGTTGTGTTGACCGATTGTCATACTAACATTATTAGAACCCCGAGTCCTAAGCCTATACGTTTACTAGTTAGGCAAATGTTGTGTTCTTAAATACTTATGATTGCTTAATTGATTACGACTTGAATAAAATACGTGCTAAAGCATTAGTAGTAGGATACCTCTTTGGGGTTATAGGGGTAATTCACCCTTTGTTCGTTTTTTTTTCTTCGCGCACTTTGTTGATGGCTGCAATTATTCATCTCTCTAATCATCACAGTAGTGCGCGATACTAGTATGAAAGAATTTATAATAATAATAATGAGTTTTCCTTCTAGCCCAGAAGGCGCACTTCTTAGCGCGCAGACAAGAAATATTTACCTATCTCCGCATTAAGTGTTCACACATTTCAAAGATTAGGCTCCCCGACAAGCATGCAAACAAATAATTGTTAGTAAAGTTAAACAAGCAGATAGGAAAAATTAAAAAGGAGAATTATTAATAATGTTAGTAGGCAAGCAATTGGTAACAGGACGAAACCAACAAAGAAGCAAAGACATGCTTACCGTAGTTAGTTCTAGATGGATTAAAATGCAAAAAGGGGACGCTCCTCCTGTTAACCCTAAAGAACACCCTGTCCCGGAGCGCCGGAGAAAGAACCATGTTTGTATTTTAATCAAGAGATGAATTTCGAAATAATTATTTTTGTATTTTAATTACGAGAGAAACCTAAGAAGAACTATTTTGTATTTTGTAAAGCATTTGGTGGTTAATATAATGAAACAACTTTGAAGGTATGGTTTTCTTCTCTCTCCCGCAATCTCTCGCTGAAGAGCGACTTCATCGATGGACCGGCCTCCACTGATGGGTTCAAGTCTCCTCCTCTATCTCTTACAGGACATCAGTAGGGCAACTTGAACAAACATTCGGGCTATCAAGATGCATGGGTGGTTGGGGCAATGGAGTCAATATCACGCACGCAGGTAGGGAACGCCGACTAGCCACCGGGTCCTCCCTTTCCCCCTCCCTTTTTATTGGCTTTTGTATTCTTTTTTCTTTTTCTTTCCAGGTTCTCTCCTTTTTCCCTTTCTTTCCTCTTTCCCCTTCCCAATCCTTTTTTTTTTCCTTTTCGTACGCGGCATGATTTTTTCTGCTGCTGGGGATCGGAGGAAGCGGCCGATCTTGTTCGAAGGAAACCCAACCCCCACACTCTTTGCATATGCTAGCCTGCAAGCATGCCGCTCCGCCCCTGCCTTCCTCCGTTGTGTCTCTGGACTAGCTCAATCTAGAGCATGAGGTTCGTTTGAGTCCACGCTCCGGCTTGCACGGCCATGAGCTGGTCCAGGGGACACATCCACCACCATCCAGGCTACCATTTGTCAGCCTTCTCATCCCCAAAAGGCAATGAGTTTAAAAATTATCTACTTTCAACATTAAGTGGTCCAATACTTTCTGCGTTTTCTTTTAGAGAAGCTTTTGTATTATTCAAAATATTAGAATTAGTTGTTTTTGCTGGAATGAATTGTAACTTTGTTTTGTAACTAGGACCGTAGCAAAATATAAAAATAATGGAATATTTAATAAATCGCTTTTATTTCAATCACAGTTTTTCTTTTTTAGTGTAAATCCCTGCTGGTCTAATATTTTTTGCAGTCACTGTAAATACAAACGGCAACTCTGGTCCGCACGTATGAATTTTCTCAGTTCAATCAATGCAATTACAATCAACTGATTTCTTGCAGTTTATTTTCATGCAACGTTACTAGTTTTATGGTTCAAATAGACGTAATCATGCGCTCTACAATAATGCCCCCGTTCTCATTTGAATTAATGAAATATGTCAACTGATATCTGAACAAAAATTATTCGTTTGAATCGCATAGGAACTAGGAACTAGGTTTTCAGTTTCAAACGAATTCGATATAAATTGTTACAAAAGCAGCCATTACTACTAATTTTAACAAAACAAAACATGCATTTTCCTACCTGCTAGACGAACTGTCAATAACGTAGAACTACGAAAATTGCCCTTTAATTTAACGGAAGTGATACTATGATCATATTTCGTTGTCATTTCAACTGAATTGTAATTCTAACACAAGCCGCTTTTAATATTAATCACTCACTTAAAATCCAAAGCATATATTTGTTATTTTTAAATTTCTAAAAGAAATGCTTAACAATGTCCAAATCACTTCTCACCACAAATTTTTTAATAAACGCTTCTTCTTCTTACATGGCCGTAAGTTCTCTGAACTCATTTCTCCAAGACCAATTTTTTCAATAAACACACTTCTGGATCCTTCAATAAATACTTGGGGGGTCATTTGTCGAACAGAATTGTTAATTCAACATTAAATTTTTCAATCAAAGAAAAGACACAACTAAATAATTTCTGTTACCTAAACTTTTCAAGTTTCCTGCTAATCTTTACGAAAGAAAGGAAATTCTTGAAAGCTTTTTCAATGAGAACTATACCAAGAAGAAGATAACAAATTCTCCTCGCCGTAATCTAAACAATTTCTGGTTACCGAAAATAATTAAAACACCAAGAAAGGACCTAAATTGTAACAGAGTTTTACATGGGTGAAATAAAATAATGAACTCATGAACACTGAGCAGCTGAAGGTATATAAAAATTAGACACACATTCAAATTGCTTTTTCACCTTTTCAAAATCTCACCTCTTGCTGTCGAGTGGCTTTCAGATTCCCCATATACTTTGATGGAAAATTGACACTTGTTTGTGCTTTCCAGTGAGGGAAGAATTCCACGAGGATTTAATTGGAATGTGTTTGTTTATTTTAGATTTTTGCGCAATTTTCCTACTTTCCGTAGATCTATAGGATAAATAGGTTATAAATATTTACCAGGAAGGAATTATTCGTCGAGTTTCATTAAGTCTAACATGCTCTGGGCAAAGGAAATTTGTGAGGTGTCAGGGAATAACTGTGTTTTAAGTTTCTCTTTTACTAAACCAGTCAACATAAAATGTTTTGATGTTTACATTGGTGAAAAGGACTTCATTGTCGCCTGTAACAACTCTGTGAAAAGGTTTGTAGTTCTCTGGATTTAAAAACTGCAAAGCCAGAAATGAAATGAAAATGTTCTTAGGTTTTTCTGTACGAAAAAGTTTGACAGGGATAACTTGGGAATTTTAGAAATTAAATTCAACTCACAGAAAAATGAATTCTCGTGCGAATTGCCGTGCTATTCTGATGATGAGTGCAACAATGGATCTATTGATAGTGCGCGAAAAGATGAATTTGGCAAGAATGCCGAATCAGACCAGGACATTCTCAAATTGAACCGCATCACAAATTCCTGTAAACTATTCTGCGACCAAGAAAGTGTCACCTTGGAGGAGCGATACGGTTACGGTTTCGGAAGTCAACTAACTGCGGATACTTCTCTAGCCGAGGTTTGTATTATTATGGAAATTTCACCTGAATTACCTGTACGAATCTTGGCATTTGGTTTACAGGAATCCCTTCGCTCAATATGCAAAATATCGCATCCATCCAGAACGAGTCCTGTACTGAGGACCGTTACCCGCGAAAGGGATGAACTAAAGGATTTCTGTCAAGACCAGTACAAGTTGAATTTTGTTAAATTGCAAGTGCCGGAGGGATTAGGAAATCCAATGATATACACATTTAATTATAACGGTAAGGAGGCTTTAAATTCGGGTCCCCTGGTAGTTTTCTAACGTTTTGTTGCTACTAGATCACAAGCTGAGCAGTAACGAGCAATACATCTTGGATAATATCAAGAAAAAGAAGCCTACATTGCCAGTAGAGAACCAATCTGAAATCGATTGCGGCCTGATAAGTATTTTGCTGGCAATTTGTTATGATTTGAGGTAAGCCAATGGACAGCAGTTCAAAACGTTTTATTAATTCACGAAATTTCAAGGACCACACATGGTGAGCCGACCTGTGAGAGCGGATGGACACGGAGTATACTTTCATCTGTGCTGTCATATTTTGAACCGCTGGAGAGTTTAAGGAGCACCCTTGAGATATTCTTGCGGCGAACTTTAATCTATCCGTTGTACAGGAATTACGAATTGAGCAGACTGTGCATAAGCGACACCATCGATGCTCTACATAGGGGTCCAGACTGGATAATTAAACAGCTTTTGACGACATATGACCTATTCCTGGGCAGCGCTGACAGTCGTCAATTGCTTAATAATTATTACATAGAGCATTACTTGCGTTACGTTAGTTTAGCCATTTCTAGAAATCATCTCCAAACTTTAGGTAGGAATCTTAAGAATGTTTCGCTGGATGTGACAAAGAAGAAGCTTCGTTTGAATTTGCCAGAAATCGAAGCCGAACTACTCAGGGAATTAATAGATGATATGCACTTGGCGAATTCAGACGACTCCGATGACAATATTGATGAAAGTTTCGAAAGTGATGAAGAAACGGACAGCGGGGACAGCAGCGAAGCTAACGATAACAAAGAGTGAAGAATATTTGTTGTGAATTTCTATCTTTTCCTTGTTGTAAACACTTTTATGAAATACATTTTGTTTTGTATTTTTGGCATTTTTCATCATTTTAATGAGAAATTTTAAAAATTTAACTTACAGAATTTCCGTTTCAACGCTGGTGATCCACTTTTAATGCACTTTTCGCGTAGTACTACACTAATAACTGTTCATTTGACAGCGAAGATCGAAAGAATTTGCCCAGAAGATTGGTATTCGCATTCCATATTGGTCGGTAATAAAGTTCATCGCTAAGGCAGATCGGATGGCGTCCTAACTGTTCTAACGTCAAAGAAAAGTGAACAGCAAGTTTAAATTTTGGTAATTTTCAACGGAAAAGCTTTTTATTTATTTTTGAAAAGTAGGAAATGAAAGTTTGTGCTTAAAGTAGACTTGTGCACTGTAATATTTGCCAATTTATTGTGTGCATTGTATGTGAACTGGATAGTAAAAATTGCAGCCAGAGAAAAAACCGTTAGATTCAGCCACTGACACGGCCAAGTGTCTTCAAAATCAAATAATGCAACGAAAACGCTTTAAAGGTGAGTTATTTTCTATTATGATTGATAATTTGGTCATAGTCGACACGAATACAAGTGGTGAGATCCTTAAATTGTTGCCGATTCGATTGCAATTAACTCCAACCGTACAAACTCATAGGAAGTAATAATACACGAAAACAAACGACTTTATGTGAAGATTTTATTGTACTATGCGACCAGACCAGGTATTCTTTTCCTTCTATTCAGTTTTTTTTGAGTTTCTACATAAAGTGCAGGAATAAACAAGAGTGATCCTCTTAGGACGATGTCTTCCCCTTCAAATTTCATTAGTAGAGCAGATCTACTGAGCAGTCTCTTTGGGACGGTCTGAATACTTGAGAAATTGATAGAATTCTTTTTATAAAAAGCAAAAAAAAACATATTTTCTCCACTATTTCAATCTCTCATTAGCTACGTCGAAGTTAGTACGCCCAAATTAGAATTTATCGAAAAAAATTATGGGATTCACAATGAAGAGTCAAAGGAAATGTTGGAAAGTTTGTGGACTCTTGTTGATCATGCCATTTCACCTTATGCTGTGGCTTTTCAAGCCAAGGGTAATCACCGCCTGGGTACTAACAACAATAAAGTTTCTCCGCTGATTATTAAGTTTTCCTGTGGCAGTGCACAGCAAAAATTCAGGCGTGCTGCAGTCCAGCTTAAGCAAATTTCTCCGGCTGTAAGTTTGTAAGAATTAAAATTTACAAATTTTTTAAATAAATAGTCGATCTCATTCTGAGAAAGTAACAATTCTCAATTTTATGTGGGTTATTCTGAAATTAATTTTGTCCGCTCATTGTCCGTACAACAAATTCAGAAAGGGGATCATAACGAAGCTGCTTGAAATGTAAATTTTATGTCGATCATTATTTTATTTTATTTAAACCGCAACTGAAAGCAGCCGTGAAGCTTTTATGCTAGTGTTACTGGTTTTTATGAATTTATTGAAATACGCGGAGCGCTCTGGACGTAATTAGAAAAATTTAAGTCACAGGGGACTAAATTAACAAACACAAAATAAATTTTGTATGGAATCTTGAATGGCTGTGTCCTAAAAAAGGGGAAAAATTTGAAATTTAATTTTTGCGGAACCCCATGGCGGCTTTGGCCTGATCACTTCAATTCACAGAAAATGCAACAGTCGCATTATTAAAAGAAAAATTGACAGAGCTGCATGTTTCAACGTTAGGCTTGAAGGTGAATTTGAAGGCAAGGCTTTTAGAGGAAATTATAAAAATTATTCTAGGAGAAACTGGAAATTTTCTTCATGCTGGAAACGGCAAGTCGAAGTTCTCCTGATCCTGATGGACCGATTAACGAAGATGATGATGATAAAGAATTAGAGGCCTTGAAAGAAAAACTGCAGAAACAAAAAAAAAAATAGCTGAACTACGTAAACAGGGCAAGGAGTTAAGTGCCCAAAAGATAGAGAAGTTGTTACCCCTCGTCCTGCTCCTATTTTCCATGATGTGGAGGAGTTTCTTTTAGAGTTTAGTGACAATGACCAACCAAAAAAACTGCGAAAACAAAAAAAAATAACTGAACTACGTAAACAGGGCAAGGAGTTAAGTGCCCAAAATAGAGAAGTTATTATCCCTCGTCTAGCTTTTATTTTCCGTGATGTGGAGGAGTCCCTTTTACAGTTTAGTGGCAATGATCTTTATTGTGTGGGATGTTCTTCCGTTTAGGTGCCACACACAATTTTCATTAAGCTTTGCATGACGTTACTCCATGACGTCACAAACCTAGAGTTACATGTCCTTATTGGCGACAAGATCATTTAGAGGTCAAAAAGTCCGTTTGAAATTTAAACAGAAAATCTGATTTTTGCAAATATCTTCCTAATGAGGATCCTAAGATCCTTTGACGAATGCCAAAGTTAGGTTTGGGACACATCCTCTGGCAGGACTAAAAAAGATAATTTTGTACTTTTTCAGTTAAATTCAAATATTTTTATAACGATAGACAGTACATATTTAAAACTTGGCCCATATCAAGATAATAAAGTCTTTTATAGAACTACATAATTTTTTTTTTTTAAATATCCTTTTATAAAGATACTTTTATGCGGATATAAAGGATATTCAAATTTTTGTTATACGAAATGCACTGAAAAAAATGTAAACTTAAGAATAACCTTTTTTTTGTTGAAAATGATATGGGACCACGCAGGTCTCAAGAACGTAGGCCACTACTAGGCCCATTGTTCCTCCACCCGAGGAGTTAAGAAGCGTCAGCAATTCAACCACCCAGTCGACTTTAGGAAAGCCAGTATACACTCCTACCCCCTTTCGCCTGCCTGATGCAGTTTGTTAAGGAAGTAGTATCGCAGGTGTTTGAATCTTTTCATCGAGAGTGGCGGACAATGGCACAAAAAGTGTGTCGCTGTCTCTGCTTTCTCCCCGCAACCCCTGCAGTTTTATCGAATAGAGCTTCAAAACATAATTGATGACTTCCTGAAAAAAAATAATTAGAGAGAGTACTTCACTCTTTGGTTCACCAATAGTATTGGTCCAAAAAAAAACGGCGAATTTTGATTATGTATAGATTACCGGCAATTAAATAATAACACGGTTTTTTTTTGGCGGAGGGGGGAATGAATGGGGGAC
>QYTT01084267.1:0-21124 GCA_006980735.1 Dasypogon diadema
TTTCTACTGCAAGAACTAACATAAGAATGAAATCGCCGCTATATAGGATTCAAAAAAGACACAACGAAAAATTTAACCATATTGACATCTTCGGTATTAATAGCTTATCACTATTTAAGAATGCTATATTAAATGAGATTGTTTCTTCCCCATGATGGGATGACTTTTTTCTCTCCTTTCTTTTGGTGTTTCTTGGTAATTTGTTTTTCCGTTCCTTCCATAAATAAATTTATGAATAAGTGGCAATTTTTCAATTATTCTATGTACTGGATTCTCTCATGCTCATTAAGCTTTCTCTTTTTTTATTTATATATTTCAATATTGTTCGCATTTTTTTCATATAGATTTTAAGGTTACTATTTTTTTTTCTTGTTCTTAATACCTTTTCACTTTTGCAAAATTGTTAAAAATTAATGCGGTAGTATTTAAGTGGACTCTGTCTGTATGCTATCGTTAGAACTTGTTGAATAAATAAATAAATAAATAAATAAATATTTAGACTTCTAAAAGCTGTATATTTAGGCTTGAAAACTATCTACAAAATTTAATAGTCCTACAACCGGAAGAACTAGAGCTTCCCAAAATTAAGAACTACGAAAATCTTTTAAAGAAGGTAAACGTTAGAAATGCTACCCTACACGACTTACAGATACGGAATGTTTTGTTACTACATCATAAATTAAATGCCACTGGTAAAAGCATAGATAGTCTGGATTCTGATTTAGCACAAATGGAAGTTAGTAAAAACATAAATATCCTCCATACCAAATTCAACATATTAGCAGCTGTAGGCGATGCAGTTTTAATTACCCATTGTGCTTGCATAATAAGTAAAGCAGTAAAATTTAGAAGCCACGCAGCAAACAGCAGAATTCAAGAACTTCTTACAAGAACGACTCAAATTTCTCAGCCGATAATAATTCCACGACGCGAAAAATAATTGTGCCTTTGGAAGAATCAAGAAATCCTGAAGAAGTTATCATCTCATAATAAAATTTTGTTTAATATTTTGGGACTACAATAAATATAGGGACATAATTAAGAAATAAAAGGAAAATAATGTGTTTAATAAGTTGAGGTTATAAAAAAGAAAATATTAATAAAAGAAGTAAAAAAGTTAGAAATATTATCCCAAACACTACAGGTTAATAAACTCGAAAATGTAAGACATCCGGCTGAAGACGTTATACCTTAATTGTCAATAGGTTAACGAAATTCAATAAAAATAATTGCTTGCAGAGGACTCACGTGAACTAAAGTCACACGACTGCAACGTAGGCAATATTTCTAAAGTACTTCAGTCGGAGGTCAGCCACCTCGAGTAAGTAAGCATAGGTATCAAGTGGAAAATTGAATTAAGTTGAGTTGCACTTAAGACGTCTTTCAATTAACATTAACAATTAATCCCCAACTCATCTTGGGGATGAATTATTAAGGGCTGAAACTTGGGGAAATTGTTACTTGTGTTAGTACTGATGGTAAAAAATTATAACGGCCATAATCACCGCGAGGGCATTTTACCCGTTCTTATCCCCTATGGCCTTCTTTTCTTCTTTGTTTTCAGATCACATCCTCATAGAAGTAGCAAGTGACCATAAGGTTTTTGCTCTTGAACTTGAGATTTTCTGTCATACAGTCTGTTCATTGCAACTTTGATAAGCCAACTGTTTATAAACAACTTAGGGTCAGAATTTTATCTGGCAGCTGAGGAGGTGTGAACTAGTAACATATGTTTTGCATGCCGGTATGGGAATCTAATCTCGACATATTGCTAATGAAATGTGTTAACGCTGATCGCAGAGATAGGTTAATGATTCTCGCTCCCCCGCTGTGAAGTGCGCCGTCTGGGATAAAAGGGAAACACTGTGTTATATATATTAGAGCATATTTTGGTTAGGTCGGATTGGTTTTGTGAGTTTTCAGCGGAAATAAGGCTCGTAGAGCATTACTTCAACCAACCTTTTCCTTATTTGTGAACTTGTAGTCTGCATGAGGTAATGAATTCTTTGGTCATGAAAGAGAACTATCGTGTTGGTTCATTTGATTTACTTGACCTGTCTTGGGTTGATTTTCTGCATAGTAAAATCTCTATGATAAATGAGAATGACATGACCTTGGGGTGATTAGTTTATGATACCAGTATAGTGATTCTGATTAGTATAGTGGTAAAACAAGTGGAAGATTATTACTTTATTATTAAAATCGTTTTCCACATGAAAGTGATTCATAGTAAAGATATTTTCGATGCTGTTGTAGTCAACGGTTTAATCAGCGCTAAATAGTAGAGAGAAATAAGAAGACATTACTGGTTATAACATTAATTTATTTTGTGGCAATTCTCGATTCCATCTAGATCTAATCACGACCACAGATTAGCTCGTTTCTATTAAACAAGTTAAATTATACTCCTAAATATTAGTAAATAATGGATTCCCAGTGTCAGATGCTTGAATAAAAGAACACCACTATATACTATTCTCATGCAGTAAATATTGTCAGATAATGACGAAATTATCAGGTTTTTAACCAGCTTGGCTAAGAACCCGGAATACCTTTGCCAACATCTTTACCGACTAGAAATTATTTTTTCAACTGAATTTTTGTGACAAGGCTAAAGCATGCGCTCGAGAAATCACACCACGTTGAAAGTTCCGAGATAATCGGAGCTGTTGCTGAAAGTCATGTTTTGAAGGGCAGTGAAACTAGTTTTATTTCTAATGCGGTCTGTCCACATGAACAGGTTAAAGTAGCCAGTATCTTCTAGTAATCTTTTCATATAAAAAGGTTTAGACCTTTTTGAAAATTGATAGGAATGGGAATCAACTAATTTCCAGGAAGAAATGCTACTGTGATTCTGTATAATTTGAACTGTGATGTCATATTCTTTTTATGTACATAGATTTAAATGGAACCAGAGGATATATATTTATATATACATAAATATGATACATTTTAATTCAGTGTATGAAACGTGATGCAAAGAACAATCTGTTTACTGTTTTGCATGCTGCCACACAAGAAACATACGCAATTTCATATGAGTTTTGATTTCATCCAAGCTGCTACATTAAACCGCCTAAAGGTTGCAATTTTATTCAATTATAACCTGCGATTTACATCATCAAAACTTGATTTCATTTGTCTCTATTTTTTCTATTATCGTATAATTTTATTTTTCTATTTTTATAAAACGAATGTATTGTCAACCAGCACAACTGGAAGATTATTATAAAATTTTTAATGCGTATGCCAACGCCAATTTTCAATTAGTGTAAGTTCAATAAAGAGTAAATACTAAGTAGTTAAAATTATATAAGCAATTTGGAAA
Organism: Dasypogon diadema; assembly: GCA_006980735.1. Lineage (NCBI taxonomy): Eukaryota > Metazoa > Arthropoda > Insecta > Diptera > Asilidae > Dasypogon > Dasypogon diadema. The sequence goes on from QYTT01084267.1 coordinate 3,329, forward strand.
GGCTCTCAATATTTTTCCCAATAAGCCATATTATTGTTATTATTGCATGCATACCATCAGTTTTTCGGGAGAAGCATTTTAAAAATTAAATTGGTGTTCATTATAAATAACTGTCGCTAAAGAAAGACAAGAGTTTTTGGCTGTAAAACACTTTAAGGTCAAATAAAGTAATTAGACATAAAGGGTGCATCCACAGATTGCGGATATTAGGATAGTAGTTTTAAATTTTGGTTAAATTTCTCTTCGCATATTTCTTCAAAGAATCGACTACCATTAACTGCGGAGCTTCAAATTCAATATACATTTTTGTATTAATCCTTGTGCTAAGGACGGAAGTGAAAAGTACAACCTTGCTTCAAATTCATTTTGAAATAAAACGCTCTTTCTTGTATATATATATTTGTTAAACTTGCAGACTTATTTATATTTTTTCTTACAACAAGGAAGCCAAGCGGAACCGAGCGCACCGACCATCTTAAATCACATTTATCTAGAATGAAAAAAAGAAACATGTGAGAGTTTCCTGGGAGAAGCCCAGTGAGTTGTTTCAACCACACACGCATTCTCACTTCACATGGGAACGGATCCCTGACGCAATCACGGGAACGAATCCCTCACGCAATCACGAGAACGAATCCTTTAAACGGTTACGGATCTCTAGCCTGCTGCTGGGAACGAATCCCATAGCATTACATCCGCACACCTATCACCCCATTAATTCAACCATTCAATTCATACACTACTCACCTGAATAAATAAATTTCCACTTAATTACTTTACCATTTTTTAGGAAGCATTCTCACTTCTTTAGTCAAAATCCGAATAAATCCAAAGACTAAACATTTTCCTATTTTAGAGTTTTCCCCTCTTACGAATTTGCTAACAAAAACCCTTTCCTAGGCTTGTACCTTTGCACAGTTTGTAGTCGTGACTACATGGCAAAACCGGTTTGCCCGGAGAGTCAAAAGTGCACTTGAGCATATCTTTTCTTGATGCATTTTATGTTGAACGAGAAAATTTTGGGTTTGTGTGAGATATTGTCCAGGAATTTCCCATCCTTGAAATCGTGAAATGCCCTTTATTTATATGTGTTAGTACGATGCAGCTCCTGAAACAGAAATAATTTACTCGTTCCCCGCATCCTCTTGCCAAAAAAGCCGGTTTGATCATTGGTCATGACTATAAAGAGCTCGAAGGCCCCTTAATAAACTGGTCCGGGTCTGCCATACGTAGTTACGAATAACCTGCCTCCTCCTACATACAACTAATTATTTCTACTCCCTTCAAAACTCTTACAACAGAAAAATGTAATCCTTTTATTTATCAGTCCTCTATTTATGTTGAAATTTCAATGAAATTAAAGGCGGACACACAATCGAATCACTGGTTGCGGCGTAATACGGGAACATGAATCGATAAACAGATATTTTACTGATGAATTTGTTTGCTTCTCCGTAGTACGAATAGTATGAATGAATTTATATTAAAATCAATTATTAGCTTCGCTAAAGCAGATCTATGCATAATGTCATATCACCGATGAAATTTTTTAATTTTAATAAATAAGTAAAGCAACTGCCTAACTTAAAGAAGGAATTTCCATGAACTACTTGTTCATAGGAATAAGATTTCAAAGTTGTAAAATTTGTAATTTGAAATTCACCTCACGACACTTTTATCCGGGTTTTGTTTTATTTATTAAGATAATATGAGAGAGCTTTTTTATGCGGCCAAGGTTGAACAACAGCGGTAGATATTGCGTTAAGTGAAGTGATTCACAGTTACGGGTCAAGTGTTCATGTGTGCTTTACGTAACTAAATGCATACGCATTTTGCAGTTCAAAAAAATTTGATTTTTATAATCAATCAGCGTTCAGGAATAAAACATCCATTTTTTCATTTTATTTTTTATCTAGAATAATCTGATAACGTTACAACTAAGAAAAATACTTTAAAGCCAAAATAATTTATAATTTACATTAGGTGCAGTAGTGGAGGAAATGTCAAAAATCAAGCAAGCCAAACGGATTAAAACAAGTTAACGTGGTTGCTGACATTACGAATCTTGTCAAACTTAATGTAACAAAAATAATGTGAGATTAATTTAATACTTACATTAATAAAGCGTATGTTTTTTTTCAAACATGTTCGTTTTGAATAAATGTGTACGCTCAATTTTGTGAGTAAGTGTAGCTTTTATTAAAGGAAAAACATAATTTTTCTTTTTTTATTTATAATAAGTTAGTAGCTTTTACAATTAAAGTCAAATTGTTCGAAACAAAAATAATGTATAAATTCCATCCATTCCTGCCTAATAGGTAAAGAAGTCTTAACCAAAGTAAGCAAATTGAAACGAACTTGCTTGATGCTCGTCTCGATCTGACACCACTAATTGTTATAATGTGATGAAGACGAAGATGCAGACGTGGTCTGGTATCGGCCCTTAGCTTGATGGATTACATCAATAACAATTGCAAAGAGTGCGATGAAATGCCTAGAATTTCTGCAGCGATGCAAGAAATTCTTCACTCAATTTCACTCACACGAAACGATTACCTCTAAACTCGATTCTCTGGAGCCGCAAATGTAATGGCACATCACTTATTCTCCACTCAGGGCTGCCGCGAACTTAAAAAAATGTAGCAAAATACTAGAAAAAGGGGCAAGTTAAAAATTAAACCAGTTCCTTATATTAACATGAAAATTACTTCACTATCGTCGCTTTTGTTTTACCCACGCCACGCCGGTGGTCGAGCGGGCTGAGGCGCACATATACAGATTTTCTCCCCTGTTGGCCTGGGTTTGAAACCCGCACAGGACACGGCGATTTATCTGGATATCAGTGATTGAGGCAATTCTACTGACAAGAATTGTACTTGTGAAGCCACTGGGATGTTGCAAAGTAATAATTTCATGCCAAAAATTATGGCTCACTTGCAACATTTGTCAGGTTAACATTTCCCAATCTTCCTTTGCCCAATTTCCTTCCGCCTAAGCTGTGCTATGTGCATCATAGGGTTGTCCCCTGAGCTTAGGCAATACCTTAAAAAAATCTTGTAGGATTTTGTACAACACAAGTAAAAAGTTGAGCAAAAATTGTGATAATGTTCAAAAATCTACTATAGTTGTAAGAAAAATTTCGATAATTTCATAAAGTAGTAAATTTGGAAAAGACGTAACATAAAAGCATTTAAAATAAAGTAATAATAAAGTAGCAATTTTCCTGGTATAGTAGCAAAATGACAACCCTGCTTCTTTTACCTCTACTTTAACGTATATTTCGAACGAAATCTCTTGTCTCATTCCAATAATTGAGCCGTCTTTACTCTTTCGGCCTCGAAACAAAATTCAGTATAGCTGAGAAATTATCAAGGCTGCACCATCAAAGTTCTAAGGGGGGATATAAAATTTTGCAAAATTTACTATTTTCCGTTGTTTTCAGTAGCAACATTTTTCTGTGTAATACAACTTAGGGTTCTCAGAACTAGGTAAACTCTTAAATGGGTTAATTGTGAAGAGAAAGTTTTTGAAACTTTTTTTTAGTTTTGATTCAATTTAATATTATTTACATATGTGGATCACATTACATAAGCCATTTACAAGACACGCTAGCGATTTGAAATCCGCTGCCATAGTAAAGAAACACAAAAGTTTAATGAGTGGCGTTAGTTCCGTGGGCGCAGTAGAACTTCGGTATCATTGCTTCACAATCAGTTCAAGTAACTAAAACGAGGCTTTAGTTCAGTTATGATGCACTTGATGTCATTGAGTGTCATTATATCATTAGCCTTGTTTGAAGCGATGGTGATACGGAAATGAACCGTACTGCACGGTTTCGCTGCCAGCAAGTGAGGATTACTATGAGTCGAACATTAAGCGCCAAAAAGATTTTTTTTTCGTTTTCTTGTAATTATGAGGAATTGTTTTTTTTATATTTAAATTTTTTAAATGGAAGCATCAGTAATTAAAAAACCTCGCAAACGCACACCTGTATGAATAATAATATTTATTAATTCGGCGGTGTTCGCACTTAATCAGCTTTTTATATATCATTGAGGTGCATGTACACTTATCCAAGGTTAGCTGACTTTAAACAAGATTCACAAATTGTTTTGGATATGAACCTTCAAGCACTGTGTCTAGGTAAAAGCAGAGTTTTCGTGGTCTTGACAAATAATGTGAATTAAGGTCATGGCCAGAAGCAAGAACATAGTGTCCAAATAGTTACGAATGCAGGCACTTTTCATTTTTTCATCAACCATGCAGTCGAAAGAAACGTAGGCTCAAATCATTATCTAAAGAAGCTTTCTGATTGTAATGACGCTAAACTGCACGATTAGCATTTTCGAAATAAAGCTATGGGCAGCACCTAATGTCGCGCGACACACCTACACAGAATTTCTTCCAACTCAATTAATGTGATTGTAAAATTCCATAAAATTGGGGCCAAGATTAACTTTCTTGAAACGCAGTTTGCAGCTGGTCACACTGAAACAATATTTTGTTTTAATTACTTCAATTTTAATCCACAAGAAAGAACGGAAAGAATTAAAAATATTGCAAAAAATTTGTAATAAATGAAAGTGATTACAAATACGCAACAGTGGGCAAATTGTCTACACAATGTAAATTACGCCATTGTTGATGCCTAAAACATGACGTAGGACCTTATCGAAAACATAGTACTGCGTAACTTATGCAAAAACTACACGTGTATATAACTGATTTACACTTAAAAAACTCAAATTTTTTAAAAATATTTCGTCATAACTATGGCAGGAAACTGAGGAGATGATGACTTGGGAATTGTTAGCTATCTGGGAATAGATTAATTACGCTTTGTCGGATGCATCGCAGAAACCATGCAATTCAACATTTCAAGTTTTGTCGGATTCAATCCACAGTAGAACCTTGGTTTTTTCGAAATATGGTGGTTCTTCCTTATATTTTTCCCACTTCTGTGCAATATCTTTCGATAATTCTTGATCCCAAGTTAGTTCTCTTATAGCCACAGTTCTTGAAAAGTCATCTTGGCTTGAATGACTGCGAGTGATATCCATCCCAGTGGGTCGATTAATTTCGATGCTTTTTTTTGCCACTTTTATTAAATTTGTAATTCTAGTCATCGAAAATGAAAAGCTGTACAAAGGTATTTTATGAATTATTTAAAAAGATATTAAGTACCTTTTATGCTTACTAATATAATACAAAGAAAGAGTTGGGAAGATTCCACTAAAGAAGGAGTGGAAGAAAATATACCCTTTTTTTATAAAAAGTTAGTTGAATCTATGCCTCAAAGGTTTGAGGAAATACTAAATAAAAGAAGCTCTTCAACAAAATATTTACTGTCAAAAAATAAAGGTTCCGATTCAATGTGTGCTGTTGCCGACTCAAATATTGTAATACTGTAATATTTTATTATGTATATATACATTATGAACCTTAAAAGAGTTCAGATTTCGTCTTTTACAAAATCTCCCACACCTACATATATCGCTTAAAACTGGCAATTTTTCCCATAAAACACGATTTTTTTTCAATTTAGCCAAAATATCGGCACAATAAGATATTTTTAATATGTATTAAACACCACTATTGTAAATATGTATTTGTGGAATGCCTTGCTAGTTTGCATTTATTCAACGGCATTTCTTACATTAAGGTAAAAGGTCAGTGAAAATTACCTTGAAGGAATTAACTTTTGAACGAGTTTTTGTGATTAAAATTCGATGAACTTGCGCATATGCATATGAATTAGCAATTAAAATATGTGCATTTTCTAGTAAAAGAATAATCAAAAGAAATATAATCAATGCTATTAAAGGTGAGAATAGGTATGACAGTTGTGTAAAGGTTAATAATAATTGCACTGAAATGTTGAGTCCAACTCATCATAAATTTTCCGTGCCAGAGTGCACGCACGATGACGAACTGCATTCATTATCTTTTTAATTTTATTTTGTAACACGCCTACTACCATCAAACAAATATAACAAGAGAAGAAAGCGAGCATTCATGGCCAAACGGCCAAACAAAATAAGGATGCTTTGATATGTAAATAAACAAAACGACCAACAAATTTATTCCGACATCAAATTTAACAAGACGTACAAAATTCTAATAAGAAATTCACTAGTAACACCATATGACCATACCTTTTGTAATGTTTATGTTCTGAATTACGGTTTTAATAAATGTCATTTGAATTGCAACAAATAAAGTTCCACTAAAGACTTTTAAGTATTGGTTACGTTCTTTGTACATATAACGATTTCCACTCGGCGTGCATTGGTATTGAATTTGCACGAAAGTACCCGTCAGCCCTGACGGTTACAATTTTAACATCGTTCGCTTCGCATCATAGAGATAGAAGAAATAGAGAGGGCATGCTTGCTTGCAAAATGGCACAAATTTCTATCTAACCTTAAAAGTGCGTCATAAACTTCCCAAGCGTTTCTCGGTTCGTCCCACTGCCATTGTTGCTTAACAAAATTGTGTGTGGAACAAAAAAAAATTTATTAATCTGTTTTTATAAATATATGCGTTGAAAACTATAAATTTCTTCGTCTTTAAAAACCCAAAATTAATTGTTTAAATATCCCGCCTAACAACGCCGGCACAAGACCAAAGTATATTCGATCTATATTTGTCTATATTCTGCATGTCATGTACCATACTGATAGGAGAAGCAGGCGCCAAAATTTAAAATGTGATTCAATTTTCGGATTTTTTGTCATATAGAGCTTAATAAAAATATTATAAAATATAGAATCAGCCTTAGGCTGATTACTAGATACTCTATATGATATAAATACAGTTCATCTCATAAAACTCTTCTGTACAAAATTTTAGAGTGATAAGTATTATATCCAATAATTTGGAAATTCAATATGGCCGTCCGACCAAGGAGTGAGAAGACGTGGCCTATTTTCATTTTTCCGATCTGGAGTCTCATAAAACACATCTATACAAAATTTCAAAGTGATAGGTTGCTTCCCCTTCGCATTACATCCAATAATCCAAAAATCCAATATGGCGGCAATTTCAATTCAATTTTCTGAAAGTAATATATACCAAATATTAAGCCTTCTAGTTCAATTTGTTCTCGAGTTATCGTATATACAGTCGGACGGACAGACGGACATGCTTAAATCGATTTGTTTTCACATTCTGAGCATATGTATATAATTCACTCTGCTATAGGATTATTGGTTCTATGCGTTACAAACGTTGGATCAAAACTAATATACCCTAAACCCTATCTATCATATAGGGTATAAAGATAGGGTTCAGTGAAATTAAATTCTAAGAATTTTTTGGAACGTAAATTTGGAATGTAGAACATTTACTTTTATAAATATAAATACTTGGATTTACTCACACTGAACGGTATCTAGAATTCGATTACAGTTCAATTTGACCTTAAAGTTCGAAGGAGATGAATACATCGACTTCAGAAATTAGTGCCATTTTGTTAAAGACAATTTGTATGAGACACCCCCTCCATACATTCGTCTCAGTGCTTCGCATGCTTCGTTCGCTTTTTTCATTGGGTTATTTTCAATATAAAAGTATATAGTTTAACTGATCTGTCCAAACGTATGATGCATACAAGGAGTTCTATGAGCCAGCACCTTAATAGCAAAAGCTTGAGGGGTTTCTCTTTCTTGCTAGTCAACTTTTCTTGTGTGCGATAACGGTAAGCATTAACGTATTAACCACATGTATTTAACAGTTAATTGCATTATGTAACATTTCAACTTGAGTGTGTCAAGAAATAATCAGTACACTTGTTTGCAAAGATACGTAGATAAATTGTTCTCAACTCCCTGCTAAGAAGTGTTCCTCCTGGACTAGAAGGGAAACTCATTATTATTAATATAAATTATCAAAACAGGTTTCGAGCTCAAAAGTTTTAAGATTAAATAAACATTATTTCTATGAATTCAGGGCTGACCTTTCGAGGTCAAGATTCATTATTTTATTATATGACATTTAAGTGCTAAAATAAAACACATTTCATTAGTTATAAAAAAATTGTATTTTCCATTCGTTTTTAGTTTGCAGTTTTATTTGTTACAAAAAGAAAGCGCTTTTAAACAGCACAATTTTTGCGATATACCCAAAATATGTTTGTTTTGCTGGCAGTTTCAGTGAAATATGTGTTACTGTTTCTTCATCAATTTCTACGCTATCCTTCTTTAAGGTGAAACGTTTTTTGTTATACTATTACTGCACAATAATTTAATAATATTCATGGTATAAAAATGTAATTATATCGTAATCAAAATATTTAATATATGTGAAACTCCCATTATTTGCAATTTATTATTTTCCAGCTTTAATTTTTTCAAAAACGATAAATATTGACTATATCAGATTTACAGATGTAGTTTTGCAACTCTCATTGCGTCATTCACTAAGCCATTAGACAAATAACGGAAAATCAATTATAACATAAGTTATATTTAAATATTGATAACAAAATAAATAGCAGCAAAATTTAAGCTCGTTTGATTGTCCCTTGTTATTCATTAAAAATAAATTTATTTGAGTTATCAAGTCCTCATATCACAGTAAAAGTCTAAAATATTTGGTGCTTGAAACCGGAAACAAATGCAGTCTAAGATTTTTAATAAGATATTTATCATTCAAGTCTAAACTTACTTTAGCATAAAATGAAATTTTCACAGCTTTTCAAAAATGCCTGTGAACTCAATTCATAAAAAATATTATATACTACGGAGGTTTGTGCAGACAATTTACTTCCCCCTTTGATTGCCATAATTTAGTATGTTACTGTTTCTTGTAACTGTACCAGTTAAATTTTTTGAATAATATACATACTTACAAATTACAACTTTCTCGCAATGACTTTTAACTTATACACACTTTTATACTATTTAATACGGCAAATTTTGACCTTAGAAAATTTAATTTTTCCTGAAATAAATTTACAGGAACTCCCTCATAGACATTTTGAATGAATTAATTGCACGGGAAACTTGTTTGCATTCGTAAGTTAAAAAAAACCTTAACGAAGACATTTCATGGGTACTTTAATAGAGGGCAAAATCTTTGTATTTGTCTAATAAATATATTTGAACAAACTTCCTATATGCAAAGTTGGTACATATTAAAACTAGCACATGTCTAATAGGGGACTCTTCTTAATCAATCAAGTAATTGTTTCAACAATTCTTTGTAGAATGCATTCGCTTCCTTCATTATATTTGCAAATATGTATCCATGAAAGTTATATTAAGTGCTTTTTAAAGTATATCACTACTGAAGTTTTGTTTGTTTTTCTGCACTTTCGATTTGCTTCGAACTAGTATGAATAAGAATATAAAAAACTTGGCACTTTCTGGCTATTTCTTATATTTGAAAGGTTTGCATTGCTTGTCGCCGCTTGAAGTACACTTACATGTTATATGCGACTATGTCATATTAACATGTCTCGAAAGTCATCGTTTATTTAAAAATTAGATTTAATGCCGAGTGAACTCTTGAACTAAACTACGTATGTATATTTCTGAGAATGCATTTTATTCTTCATAAACTTAATTCTCTTTCTAAGGAATCAAAATTCCAGCTAGGTTAGAATTTTCTACTTAAAAAGCTCATCAAAGCAGCGTTACTGTAATAAGCGGAAATCAATACAAAATAAACAACTTCCCAATTAAGTATTGCAGAAACAGCTAAGAACGTAGTCAAACGAGCTAAAAATTCTACTAGTACTACATATTATAAATTTATTACTATATAAAAATGTTTAGCAATAAAATACCGATATTTTGTCGCCAACGAAGAAATAAATTCTTATAGAAATAAAATAAAAAATAGTCTTTGGCTTTATCAACCCGCTAGAGTCCACACCTTAGACGAGGTAACAAAACTTGGACTTGACGAGAAATTGAAAAAGTGAAGCGTTTTTATTCTTGTATTGATGAAGGGATTTGCTATAGTGCCTATGGCACTTTAAGGCGTTAAAAGCAAAGCAACAACAATTACCATGGGGGAAGTGTCAATCTAAGGCGTTGACCCTTTTCCTTGAGTGCTCTTCACCATCAAGAAAAAATGCTTTACTCGCCGACACGTATTTCATACAGCAGTTCACGTCCATTTCATTTCTATGTCTGTGGTCCACCCGCAAAAAAAGTGCAAATTTTGCAACTAAAAAATAAAATAATGAAGTAAATTTTGAATCTGTTCACCAAGCTATGTTAGCAATTTAACTCTTTTGGGCTGAAACTACACTATCGCGTTAATATACGCGTAAGCATGTGCGACTCTACTTCAAGCATTCTCGGCCTTTCATATTTGGAGAAATTTCTAGGGAAAAGTTTTTATTCCTCGTGTCTCCTTAAAGTCTCTAATGACAAATGGTTACGAGTTCATCAGTGCAATTTTACTAATTACTTGCAAGTTTTGAAAATATAAAACAATGCATAAATTTGAATATTATGCCATTATATGCTGAGAGGGGCGATTCCTTTGGTCCGATTATGTTCATCCACGAACTCAACCTCACAAATAAAATAACAAACTCAAATTCCAAATTTCAGCTCTCTACGTTGCTCCGTTCTCCCGTAATCGTGTTGACAGGCGGACAGACGGTCAGACGGATATGCATAAATCGATCACTTTTGATCCTGAGTAGGAATCTAGTAACTATTATGGGCCTACGATGACGCCTTCAAGGTGTTACAAACGGTAGACCAAACTTATTATACAAAGTTATACAAAGACCTTAAAAATCAGTTTTATTTTCAACAAATTATAAGTGATCGATCCTACAAATTATGATCGATTTTACAAATTTGATTTCGAGATTGATGGCATGTTTTATTTTTGTCGTTTTACATATATGACTCGGCAGAGATCTTATTAATTTACGTGTTAGAAGCCCAATTTCCACGGTCGGTGCAGAAAAAATATACGAAAGTGCTATGGGAACCATGAAGTAATAGATGCTTTTAGTCATCCTATATATGATTGTCACAAATTCATGTGAACATTTAGAAAATTTATCGTATAGAAAGAATTAAAGCGAATTCGAATATCACCCGATGCTGGAATCTGATTGCAGCAGTAGATGAAATTATATTCTTTTGTTGATTGCAAAAACCTACTGAAAGAAATACATCTAATGCGTTTTGGAGGTTTTACAACTATAAAATATAATTAACAAAAAATTAAGATTTGTCATATGATTCAATAAATGAAATCGTTTGGGAAAAATTCTGAGTGAATTTTGTTCGTCGTACTTTTGTACGATTCCAGTTGGCATGTGTAACTAAAAGGAAAGGATAAGAAGAACATGTTTATACCCCAGACACACGGCGTACTCGAATGATCATCCTGAGTCAAAATGACGTACCTCTCGGGCTGCTTGTATGGAATTTTAAACAAATCGTAATTCCTTGACGTCATAATGATCATTCGAGTACGCCGTGTGTTTGGGGTATTATTCACAAAACAAAAAAAGAGGAAGAAAACCTTAATAACGTTTGTTTGGATACTCCGAGACGATCAAAACTTTTTCTGGAGAAGGTGCTTCCACTAAAATGTCAATAATTCCTTTCAAGGATACACCAAGTAATAAAGATACGTGCGTATGAAAGACTCTGACCATGCTAATCGTAAATTATGTTACAATATATGCTTGTTTAAACCAAAGTTACTTTTTATAACTTCAAATTTCACATTATATGACCTTTTTGAAGAAGGAATCCTGCTCTAAAAATTAACTTTAATTAACTTTTATTGAAGTATGGCTGCGTTATTTTCAGCAACGATGATATGAAGTTCAAAAGAACGGCCTCAATCTATCAAGTGCTGAGTTAAACCTTCTTCTTTTCGTTTTCCCTTCTTAAGCAAATCCGGGATAAATAAAGAACGCGTTACGTTTGATTTAATTCTTACGATGAGAAAAATCAACTTTTAAACATTAAAAGCGTTATATAAGCGCCATCTACTTTCCCGTAGAAAATTTAAATAACCGAATAAACTTTTTAACTCCGTAAAATAACCGAGTTAATTTAACCCAGTTAATGTATGACAACTCTGTACTCTGCTGCCAAAAAACGCAGCTATTGTTGTTATTTTATTTAAAGTTGAGAGTTAGTGTTACTTCGCATGGAAATCGAAATATGCGTAAAGCCGACTATGTTAATCAATATGCACATTCACTGATTAATGATTAAGATGGATTTTACCCCATTATCTTTTATTTATTTATGTGCTTTTCCTGAACTAAAGACATGCTGGCGTCCTTTTCTCTATAGACCAGTGTCTTTTTAAATGGAGCTTTGTAAGTAATTTTACCTGAAAAAAATAAAAATTGGGGAATTTTATTATAAGTCCCGGATCTTACTTCTTTTTCATATTACTAAACATGCGAACTGGCACTCCTATTCCACATTTAAAAGGTATTTGAAGTGACAAAAGTAAACAGCTAGCTTGTAATAGGAGGTTAATTACCGTAAATATGTAAATGTACTATGGTAGTGTCACTTTCCGAGAGGAGTATGAGCATTCATATGGCTGGGGATCATTTGCAGCCATTGCTGATATCTCAAAATACGTTTGTGCGTATTACGAATGTTTTGTTAAGTTTCTGAACTGTTTTGCGTTACGAAGTTGTATCTTACACTTGGTGAAAAATTGCAAAAAACTAAACTTAAGTCGCTAAATTTTTGACTAAAGAAAAAATTCAACATGACGACTGAAATAATTAACACATAAAATGTTGACATTTTCTATTTAATATTTTATTTAAGTAATTTTTCATTAAATTAGGTTTATTGACTAAACTACAAGATATCCAAAGTGATAAAGTGATTTGTAACAAACAGTTTAAAATTAAGATCTTAGTATCTCATTTAAGAATAAGAAACAACTACATGACTAATGGATGGAACTACGAAAACTCACTAAGAAATTATACCCAACATGGTAATTTATCACTATTCGAATGACTTAAATAAATACCGACTTTCGAAGAAACTAATTAAAATTCTCTAAACACAACAATATTTTCCTATTATGAAAAGAACTGGAAGCTGTGGATTGGTACATACAAGAGGTCCTACCGGTTACTGCCGTTCTAATACTTTGGCTTTGTATAAAATTATCTTAATTATTATTAATGTTATTATACAATCTATATTTTATTCGTTTAGTTTGTAAGGACAATATGTTTTTACGAGTACTTAAAGAAATTCCTGTATGCCTCTTTATTGCACTTGCTACAATTTCATTCTTAAGAATTTGTCTATAGTGTTTTCTATTTCTTCACTTTTTCACATATTCAGAGTTGCATATTGTCTACTTTCTAGTCTGGCTCAGTAAAATAATACTACTATGATTTATATAAATTTGTCATGTAAAGAAATAATTTGTCTACATTCAACAATTTGAAATAAAAATACCAAGGTTTTGTGAAATTCCTCAATACTTACAATACTAAATTTCATTTTTTCAGTAAAATTAACTCCATTTAGAGCAAGTTATGAATTATTAACTGCAGAGTAAATAAGAATGTTGTCAGCTGATTCTTCCAACAATCCGGTTGAAAAATGTATTCCTTTAAATTGGGTTTAAGAGACAAGAAAAAAGTGAGGGGTCAAAAAGTCCACTTTTAAAGTGTATCATTTCTAAAATATACTCCATATATATTAACGCAAAATTTATAAAAAACAGGAGATTGGAGAAAGTTACTAATCTCTAGGGTTGTAAATTTGAGGTTTTATAAGTACATAGCTCATTCTATATTGCCAGGTGAGAAACACATTGATAAAATTTGTAGGTATACCTTTTGTTTTAAAGATTGTTATATTTTCAAAAATTACTACTATTTAATTTTCGTACGCTTACTTAACTGAAAATAATACACTAACCCATTAATTATCGGGATATATCAACTTTTAATAATTTAACTCGTATTGCTGCAGATCATTTGTTTGACCAATGTAGATTTAAAAAAAATAGGAAAATAAATTAAAATATTCTTTTCGTTCTTTTCATGGTATTCCTTCTGATTTTTCTAGTAAGCGTTAGTACACGTTATTTTGGAATCTTGTGAACATTAAATTATTATAAAATTTTGAGCACTTAATGGATTTCTCGCAAAAGAGAGTCGTCCTCATATAAGTATGTTAGGCGTTATGGGTTTGAAATAGATTAGAAAGGAACTTGTAATTTTCTTTCTCAGATAAGTAGAACGGGAAGTAATTCCATAACTATAAGTCCTGCTCAACAAATAGCCTTCTACAATGATCTCTATTATGCTATTAAATAATAGGAACCTGCAGTAAATATAATTTCTCAATTGTAGCCTGTAAATGAATTTTTAAAACCCTACAAGACAACATTTTATCAATACATGTGTTGCAGGTGCAGGTTTTGTTCTCCTGCACTATGAGATATTAAAATATGGTAATAGTTTCGGCCTTTCAAGAACGAATGATCTGCTTACGAAAGATTGACGGTATGTTTGTTGATAACCTGAAATATACTTCAATATTAATTTATTTTTAAAATAGTTCGTTTGAGTTAAGCATTGACAGTATATGGAGCTAAAATAAACAATCTCCCAAGCACCTAAATAGCATAACCCGTCTAACGTGCATGTAAATATGAAATGAAATCAAAATTTATGCTAAAATTATTTCTAATCGTAACTACAGGTAGTACTTCGAAACAAGTATTTATCGATACAAGGTGTCTTTTTGGAAACGGAATTTTGCATAAACTAACGAATTTGTTAACAAGATGAAGTGGCGATATTCAGTGTAAACTTAGAGAAACAAAATTTTGTGAAAACATCAGTTCAACTATTTATTAGGGGTACCCATAAGCAATGTCGTTTCTGTTGTCATATACATTATAACATAACAGTATGAAGTTTCTTGCACCCTGTTCATGCCCCTCGCTCTAAAAAAAGAGTTCTGTTGTCTTATTACAGTTTTGTGTATATTTAGTTTTCACTTATTTGTTGATTCACACAAACAAAGATCTTACTGAAAGCAAAGGAGATCCGTTTTAAAAATTTGAAATCAATTATTCGGAAAAATTGTTTAGGCCGATCTTAAAAACGAAAGAATTAGCTGTAGACTTCCATTTGAATAAGAAAATCTTAAATCAAATTAAACAAAGCTGAAATATATAACAAATGTAGAGCTACTCGGGTGGGGGATCATTTAGTCCACAAAGCTCGACGCTTTGGTCTTCGAGACTTCGTTTTAAATCCTCAATAGTGCTGAGAATTAGCTGCTGCTTACTGCTTATGTTCGATGATATACTATCGTCATCTGTTTTTGCTTCTTGTTGCTGACAGTATACAGGTAAATTTGCTTCGGTACTGGACTCTTTTTGTGCTTGGCGTTCACGTCGAAGATTGCTAATTTTTTCAAGTAAAGCCTGCTTTGGAATTTCTGTAAGAAAATATACAATTGTGTGGGGCTGAACTACTTCGACATGTTGCTGGACTGACCTGACTCTAAATCAAGGCTTTTTTTAATTCGGTCAAAAGATGAACTGCCTTTGTAAATCTTCCTTTTAAGTGGTTCACTCTGAGGACAGTAGCTGCTCATTTGCGTATGATTTCCCATGTCAATTGAACGAAAAGACATCAGGGAAGAATCGTTCGACCCAGAAATGTTCCGATTAGTGTAGTCAGATTCATCATACAAGGCGAATTTCTCAGTTTTAAGCAAAGTGTTTCTGTTGGTCAGGTTTTCTTTCAATACTTTCGTACTCTGGCTTATTTTGCTAGACTGTTTTCCATCTCCATCCTCTTTCTGGGTATAACTCAACTTGCTTCCAAACTTCGAATTTTGGCTGCTTTTCTCGACACAATCAGATTTTTCGTTCGAATCGTCTTCAGAATCAGTATCTGAATATATAGTTACTCTGGGTGATTGACTTCTGACTCTCCGCCTGTTTAAGGGTGATGAAGCAGGGCTGTTGGTATGCCCGCCTGGCGCACGGAGGTGTAAAACTATTTTGTTATGGTCTGAAATGCTTCCACGTCGACAAACTTCGTTTGGAGCAGCGTTTTGATTAATAAAATTTGTCAGATGCGTTTTACGAGGGCTAATGTGCCCACATTTAGGGCTATTTGGCGCAGAGTTTGTTTTCTGTTTTAATAGTTCTAAACGCTTGTTAACGAGGATGCCATCCACTAAGGCCGCCGACGTTTCATGTACATCGCAAAATTTTTGCTGCTTAATCATTTCACGTTTAATATCAGCTTCGCAGTTTCGGAGCATTTCAACTCTTTTATTTGTAGGCGGATTGCATACCCGGCGAGGGCTAGCCACCGGCGTTTCTCTGTAATTTTGAAAATAGCTTGGAAATAACAGCAGTGTACACTTAAAGTAATTACCTGAGCGCGCTAGTCTTCATCGAAACAAGAATTGTTTCAGCTTCGTGAATGAGCTGTTTGTATTTAACATCTGCCTCTAGATCCGCTTTCAGCAAAGCCTTTTCACTCTCTGCAATGGCAACGAATCGGCCTTGAAATGTATGTACTTCAGTTAATGTTAAAGAATTGGAGCGATTTGGCAATGAAGATATTTTAGCATATCTGAAAAGCCCAAGGTTTAAGCGAAAATATTTCTAAATCCATACAAGCGTACTTTTTGCTCTCATCTGATTGGTTTCGTCTTAAGCATACTGGAGTTCCACCCAAGCTTCGGGACTCCCGGTTGTCACGTACTATCGAGCTGTATGTCTCTTTGTTTTCTCCACTCTTTTTCCGTGTTTTCATTAGACGCTTTTTCCTCTTCGTCGCAAGACTGTCTTCATTTTGTTTACGACTTCGGCGGATCCTCGAGGATCGCCGATCAAGATGGTAATTAAAATAGGAACAGCTACCGGTGTTTTTATAGGATTCATTTTCTATAATTTCTTGCGTGGAACCATTGTCTATGAAGTCGATATCTAGCAAGTCGTCGGTATCGCATTCATCTCCTGCATCTTGTCCTGTGTCTAGGTCAGATGGGCAATCTGTTGGGTCTGAATCACTACAAGTAGATGACATTTGAATTACTCTCATTAAGTGATACTTACTTACGTACCTTAAAATATCTGTTTCTTTCTCATAGACGTAACTCTCGTCAAATTTTCCCATCATTTCATTAAGAGTGGTATCTTCCTCGCTTTCCTGATGCACAGAGTTAGTAATATGTACTTCAGTCTTCGAAATTTCAAGGGGAGCTTTTCTCCGGCGAATCGTACTCGGAGAAAAGGTTCGCTTGATGGCTTCCACCTCTGTAGACGAACTCGTGGTTTCTGAATCTGAGGATTTCTCATTTTTTCTAAAAGTATATTCTGAAATTAACTCAAATTATTATTTGCTTAAAATTCTCACTCGTTTTTGTCACTAGTTCCAGCGTCACTGCTAGATTTAATTCCAGATGAAGAAGAACTCCCGTCGGCTTCAATTTTTTTTGCTAGAAATGTGGAATTGCCAGAAGAAGATGTATCTGTTGTCGAATACCAGGGATTCGTACGTATCCTGCACCGTTGTCTTGGAGAAGGAGCTAGAAGTTACACGTTATAAAAGCTGTAACAATCTTGTAAGATTACCTTACATTCAAATCCTTTGTAGTTCTGTATTAAATTAGTGCCTTGAGGTATTGGTGTTGAATTTTGAATGCTGTTTACTTGGAAAAGGTTTGGATCAGGTATTCCGAATCCCGGAATTTTATTTTGGCCCAAATCAAAGGATTCTGTCCTCCGGTGATTATTTGGCTAAGAAGCAAAACTGAGTCAAATGAGTGATAA
>QYTT01084270.1:0-16652 GCA_006980735.1 Dasypogon diadema
CTTGTTTTCTTCGAGATACGTATAACTAAGGGTAATTATGATAAAAAAACAACATATGAAGAAAATCCCAATAGTCGACGGCTTTTTTAGCAGTTTAATTCGTAAGAGATCAAACTGAAATGCGGAAGAGGTGAATTGCCTTAAATTGTAATCTATATATTAATTATACAAAGAAAGCTCCCGGTTCCGTATTTCAGCCACTTTTTTTATATGGAGTTTCATCGAGCTTTTCTTGAAGTTTTATAATGGCAACACTGATCCGCATCAGTTCGGGGTTGTGTTCATTACTTTGGGGTTGCGTTCCTGGGTAATTTTGGTGTTAAGTTCGGTGTTTGCCACCGATAAGCATGCAATACATGGATTTATTGGAACTTTTTTCATTTCATGATTCTGCATGGTAAAATATTTGGCAAGTGTCTCTTTATTGCTTCATTGCATGGGAGGATTAGGCCTACAGGGGACATCTTTGAAAAAAAAACGCGTTTTGAAACTTAAGGGGCAAATTGAGGGAATATATAAAAACGTTATGTCACTATACCTTCAATTTGTGCAATTACACAGCGGTCTCCTAGTAGATTTAATTTTTTAACAAAAGAATAGAATACCTACCACAAAATGAAAATTAAGAAACGTATTAATCAATAATTTCAAACTACTACTACTACTTTTTCATGGCGTTGAAAAGAGTTTAAATAAATTTAAAATCGGCAGGAAGTATAATTATAGTACCTGAAATAAGAAAAGTAGAATGAAGAGGCAATTTTCTTTTATTAAAAGACAACTATTATTCTCATCGTTTCCTCGTAATAGTTAATGCAAATCCTTGCGGGTGCAATTAGTTTTTTAAAGCGAAACAATACGAAAGCAAACAATCAGGTAAGAAATGTGTTAGGTCTTACGCCATTCAAATGGTACCTACATCAAAAGTCTGGAATTCATTTGACCTGGTCTTAAACGTAACTCATTGTGTTTGATGCGCCCAACCAAAAAAGGAAAACCTGAAAAGAAGCCAAGCAGATTATTTCCGACTGTCTGAAAGAATGAGAATTCCTCTTTGGCGCCAGCATTAAAATCCAACCGCAAAGAAAATAGCGTTTTGTTAACACTTGAAACACCACCAAGATGAGCTCTATCTGTGGCGGTCGCGGTCTCCTATCCCTCAATCCTCAATTCCTCAATGACTTTAACACTCTTTCAACTGGCGGAGGCCACAAAAAAGTTCATCTCAAGTTTTGATAATTTTGACCGACGACATAGAGGTCTGCTCCTCGCATATTTCTTATGCTGCCATCAAGCCGCTTAGAATTATAATTTTTATTAATGATGTTCCCCGGACCCTATTCAGAATTTTTATGACGAAATGGTTACAAGTTAATTTCCCTTGTTTCTGAGTAAAGTTATAAACCTGATGGAAGAGAAAATCGAAGGTGATTATTTCTGGATCTACTTAAATTTCTTTCGTTTGATTTATTACTAAAAAAAAGAGGCAACACTCTCCCACCACTTTAGTAGACAATTTTTGATTTTTGATGGGTAGTTTTACCATCTGCACATTGTGTTGGAACAATGCAATTGCATCCTTCACAAATTCAAGTAAACACAAAATCTAGGTGCCGGTTTTAATACCCGTAGGGCGTAGGTAGCACTAGTAAGGGCCCCCTGGCATTAAATTTTCACTGTTTAATGGCACCAGATCACAAAAAAAAATGCCATGGCGTGCCGCCCAAATGTATACTTTTTCTTCTTCATTTTCGCGGCACACCACAAACATTTCACTGTGGGTTGTGGTTTTCCAACTTGTTCGTTCCATTAAACAAGTAAAATGCCTCCAACGCAGAAAGCCAACAAACCGTAAACCACGACCAATTTAAGCCGTGACGTGTGTCACTGTTCAATTTTTTCCATTCTTTTTCTCGTATGGCATTGGCAAAACACAACTGGTAACACCCACCTACTAGAACGGAATTCATAAATGTAGTGGGCAAGTACATTCGAGGGCAGCAAAATTTATGTCATCAGATTACGTGAAAATGTTAGGGCTTTCCCAGATTTTGCATGTTAGATATGTATTCAGCTCGGAATAGGGGAATTAATAACACCTTCGCGGTTCAATAGCAATTCAGGTAAACTCCACACTTTCGAAAGGAATGCAACAATTTTTATAACTTTGTCAATAAAGCAAAATTTTTTAACAATTTTCCGTAGGTTGCCCGGAGTTCATTGATAGATTTTGCATGTTTCATGTTTCAGATGTTGAGTGTAATAATTGTAGGTATGAAAACGAAATTAGTTACTTTCTCAAAAGAATACCTGTTATCATATTGGGAGCAGACCTAGGCGTTAATCGATTATATCTTTAATCGATTAAACAATTGATTTTAATCGATTAAATTTTGAAAATTATAAATGTAATCGATTAAAATCAATTCCAGATTGATAGTTAATCGATTGAAGGTTAATTGTTTTTTCCGATTACTAAATCAATCGATTAAAATCTGTAATCAATTGAAAACACCGATTGCAAGATTGAATTATCAGAGATACAAATTCTTGTTATTAATACAGTTGTTCTTGTATTTTGAGTTATATTAAATACAGAATTTGTTGGCTTTAGGCATGTGCAATTTAAAGGCAACAGGACTGATATCTCGAGAAGTTGGTAAGATATCAATATGTGTGGGAGCTGAAATAAAAGGAGGAGATGACCTCTAAGCGTTACCAGAATAAAATACAGTAGCTGCAGGGCAAGGGAGTGCTCAAAAATGCAGTTGAAATGTAAAAGTAAAAATTCGAATACCTGCAAGTATTATATTTTATTGCAGTATCATATAGAGGTCATCTGCTCCTTTCATATGAGACCCCACACGTACTGATATCTTGTACAGTTCCACTTCATCTTTCAACTAAATTTTTGAACACCCCAACTTGGGAATAAATAAGCAAACGGCAAGCTGTATTATTGTATTAAGGGAAGGAATATTCATGAAATGGTTTCAGAACCTTAATGGTCTGGTTATGAGATAATCAGCACGAAAAAGCAAAAGATATGCAGGGTGTTAAGAAGATCAAGGCGCTGACAGAAGACATCATTCAGAATCCATTTAGTAACTTTTAGTACAAATTCTTATGGTTTTCAAGGTATTTATCAATTTTATGCTAATACATGGAAGACGGGGCAGTTTTAACACATGTGTGCACACGAATTCGCAACTTTTTACAAAAAAACGTATGACGTAACGAAACTCTATGACGCCACAAGCTCAAATGTAGAAGCGCAAAGGTCATTATGAGGTCAAAAATCGTATGAAAAATTGCTTTTTTTTCTTTGTTTAAATATCTGTGCAATGAAGAAGAGGAGAGAGGTGAAATTTAGTGTAAAAATATCTCCTTATTATCTTTTTTTAAGGAATGGCTCGAGCAATTTTTTTAAATATTCTTTTTCAAGGATAAAGAGTACATTTTCTAATTTCTTCATTAAATACAAATATCTAAATAACGATAATAGACACACCAAATTTATTACACCCAGTACCTACTATATCCTCTACTGGGTCACATAATTTGTTTTGTATAATGTCCTTTAAGTAAGGACATGAAAGTAACTCAAAAATGCTTTACATGAAATTTTACCAAAAAAACATGGAAAAAACTCCACGAAATTAAGGGGGGAACCTACTTGTCAAGACCGGAAGTAGTTCCGTTTAGGTGGCGCGCTCGATAGTCTTGAAACTTTGCATAACGGTACTTCATGATGTCACAAATCTGAAGGTATAAGCCAATTTAGGCGACAAGGTCATTTAAAGGTTAGAAGGTACGTCTGACATTAAAAAAAAAATCAGTTTTTTGTGAATATCTTCCAAACTGGGGAGGGGGGGAGGGTAGCGGGCTATAACTTGGTAGGAACATGTGTCCTAAGATCCTTCAGGAGATGTCCACATTAATTTCAAGATATGTCCTTTTATAGGATTAAAAACGAAATTTTTCTGATTTTTCCGTTAAATTCAAATATTTTCATAACAGCAAATAATAGAAGTTCCAAATTTGGTCCATATGTAGATAACGAAGTCTTCTATAGGACCACATGATTTATTTTTGGTGATATCCTTTCATAAGGCCAGGCCGCTAATGTGAGCAATAATAAGCTCATCAGAGACAAATAGAGATACGTCAGCTGCATGTAAACGACTGTTTATATTAGAAAAATTATTAATATCCGGTTCAAAATCAGGAGACAGAAACGCACCCTCGAAGAATGTGGCAAACATATTTGCAGATGTCACATGCGTCAGAGCTAGAGCTCCTTTCAAAGGATTAATTTCCAGCCTTCCTCTTAATGTTGACAAATTTGTAAAAGGCAATATCAAAATATAGAAATAAGGATGATATTGAAAAACTCTATAGTTCAGCTTTTACTTCGACTTAAGAAACGACTACCAGATAACTTCAATCTTCTTAAAGAAACTAGTAACTTCTCATCAGAAATTTGTTTGAATCACAGGAGCCCTAATTTTAGTCAGTTGCCCCTTAAATTATTTCCAAGTATTGCTAATTTATGAAAGTTAGAAATGCAATGGAACAAATTTATTATGTACGACTGGAAAAGGAATACAGATTTAGAGAATTTACCAAGAAATTCTCTGGACTTTTGGATATATGTATATAAAATTGGAAATGCTGCAAGGCAAAAGCAATTTAAAGATTTAGCACAATTTATTTTGAATATGCTTTCTTTGCCCGTCAGAAATGCTCTGGTTGAACGTGCATTTCCTCACATGAACACTAACAAAACAGAAGCTAGAAACAGATTAAATAGTTCTTCCCTAAAATGCTCCATTCCGTATTAAAATGCACTCAACAGTTAAAGGAATTTGTTGTAATAATTTTGACGCTTCTAATAATATGCTTAGCAAATATTTACGAATAAGATAATTAACAAGATCAGAATTTTGTAAAGAGATGGATTTTTAAAATTAAATTAATTAATTATTGAAACTCTTATTTTAAAACAATTGTATTTTCTGTTAATTATTTTGTTTGAATAGAGTATTTCTTTCTTTATTTCCTTTTTCTAATTTGGGCTCCTTTTCACACCTTATCTGCAACTATGGGCTACTCTTCTGTAAAGACATCTGGCATCCCTGTCTAGTATCAAGAAAAATAAGTGTGAACATTTTAGAAGATAGTTGATCTCAGTTTAACCTCTCGATATATTTCTAATCTGGTGTCTGATATAAAACTGTCGACACTTTTCTCTTTTTCAAAGTAAATCTCAAATGGGAACATAGCTTTACTCACAAAAGAGAGTAAGGAGAGACAATAAATAAATAAATTTGAAAGGAGAATATTTATTTAAAATAATTATTACCAACGAACAGAACTGAATTTTGTAATCCTCTAAAAAATTGCCAATCTCTTCTAATTATTATAAATGATATGCCAAAAGATTCACTAACTCGATTTGCAACCCCGAAAGCATTCATCGGAATTATGTCACTTTCATTCGACTACCCAAAGGGCATCTCTTATTCCGGTCACGTAAAAGATTTGTTCATTAATTACCAATCCCAGATAACAAGTGACAAGAAGTCATGTTTACACGACAGCCATATCAAAACTTTCCGCCGAAGGGTCATCCGTCTGGACGATTTTTTTTCTTTCCGGACAAACTTAAAGATCGTTTTTCGACTTTTCGTGTTCCTGATGACATGAGATCTTAAGAAGTCCATTTCTTTTTGGAATCGGAATGTCAGACAAAGTGAAACCACTTCGAGCAGTTCTGCATATATATATATATATATAGACCTATGTATGTATATATCTACATGTAGGAAAACAAGGTAACATCTAGCACTATCTGTTAACTGACTGCATCAGGTTGACTCCATCCTCTAGTTAAGAATGGCTGTACAAAAAGCAACGAACCAAATAAAAGGCAACAACGAATGTGAATGGTGTAGCGTGACTTCTAATAGATCGCTGACGATGAGCGCCATTTTCCAACTCTTTTCATTTTCTTTTACGTGCATGTAATAAATTTACTTCAGTTTTTCGTGGTGGGATTTTCTCAAACACCTTGAACTTCGCGTTTACTGTAGAAGAAAAAAAAACCCGATGCAAAAAAGATATCAACGTGACTAATTTGTTTCAAGTTTATAAATGTAATAATTTAATGCGTTTATTTTTCTGGTTGTGCAATTTCTGAGGAGCATTTTAAGAATTCTTTGACGTATGAGTAATTTTAAATTCCCTGATTAAGTGCAACGATTTATTTGCATCAGAATATGAGCAATTTGTTTTACAATTTTTCATCACATTGCAAAAAGTTGTTTATGAACTCGGAAAAAAAATGTGTGCAAAATACAACAAAAAAATGTTTTCGTTAGTTTTAAGTAAAATTTTAGTATGTAACACTCACACTTTTCGTGCATTGACTTCTAATAAATGAATTAAGTAAGTTGCTAATTAAAAGGAACGAAAATTCCTCAGGCAGAAAATGTTTAGCGGAAACGGAAGATAATATAGTTTCATACGCTTCTTGTTGCTCAGTGTCTTATGAAGAAAATGTCTATTAACAGTGCACTAACAAGTGCTTATCAGAATATAAAAAGAGCTCCATTTTCCTTCATACATTTTGCATACCCTCCTCAGTCTATATTTATATAAGGTAGAAGTTATAAATACTTAGTAAAATTAAGTGGCCATATACCCGTTTGCAATTGCAGTATTTATATTGCACAATTAACAGAGAGTAGTGCAATACTGCATATTTATCTCTTCATTTTGGTTTTTGTAGCGGCTATATATTATTATTACCTATTATACATGCTATAAAAGTAGCCACTTACTTTCGCTATCCCCTGTGTACATTTTTTGTTATTTAAGTTTAAAAAGTAGTATGTCTAAAAGTTTAGGAACGCGCTTAACCATAGACTAATACAATTATATTAGTCTATGGCTTAACACGTTGACTGCCGCAATTAGCATAAAAGCTTTCGTGAGAGAACTACGTGGTAAAATGCCTTTGTCGTGAGTGAGCTTTTAAATGCCGGTCATCGGTGACGGTCAACGTGTTAATAGTATCGATACCATCACTTTGCTTTGCAGAAGTAATAGTAACAGAGCAGATCTGAGGCAGCACGCCCGGTATATTGAAATATCATCAACACCGTGCAAAAAACCCAAAATAGTAATCGGCAAAGTAATTCTATTCGAAGGGCAGCTAACGAATGACTGCACGGTACTTGCATTCGCAATTTATAAGTGCTAAAGTAACCTTAAAAGCACGAGTGAATTAATGAAATAATTAACGGCTAATTTAAATGAAATTAATCCATCATAGCGCAATCTCTCCTCAACCCACAAGGAAAAAGCTTATGACGACCAAACCAGGGGCCAACATTCGGATTTACGGAACGGGAGTCGGGCATTTGTGCCTGGGGGGCGGTAGTCCAAAAAACGGTTTGGAACCTATTTCGTAAACCAATAATACAGCACAGAATCCCTTTCATAAAGATTCCAAATGCTTTCATATTTTCTTCTCTTAATCTCCAACTTCCGAGTCAAAGGTCAATACAACTCTAATAATAGCTGTGTTTTTTTTGTTACAAGATCCAGATCTGTAAGCAAAAACAAACGATTGGGATCTTATTCGAATTAGTTTTATACGTTTGGCAGTAGCGGCAATCATTGTCAAGTTGTCAGCTATACTAATTGTAAGGCGTTAGTTTATTATGCTGTAGGTAATAAGTTGCAGTGTAAATTTAATTGTTTTCTTATACCTTACAATCTTATATTATACATGTTTGCTCACTTTTAAGATCACTCTTTGAGTGATCGGGATCTTGTGCTGTTGTTGCAATTACGTGTCTAAGCGAGATTCCTATCTTGAGATCTTTATGGATCTTGTGCAAAAAATCACAGCTAAAAACTAAGTAGTCATTCTCTTTTGATCTCCTAAATAGTGGGAAAGTTCTCAATGGCGATTTAACCGAAACAGAGATCTTATTTCATGGAGTGACACGGGTTCATATCTCTAAGGAAATTAGAGTTCATATGCAGTCCAAGATTAAGAAGAAAAGTGTCCGCACACTCGAGGTTCCATTGGCCAGTAACAAAGTTCAAACCGGACACATGTGCTGATGAACTTCATTTCATTGATATGAAGCTTCATAATGCGAGCAGAACCAACCACCTTTCTGTACCATTTCTATTGCATCAGATGGAGTTCTGCTCACCAGGTCCAAATCAAATGCATATCAAAGTATTTGATTGGATTTGTTTCATTAGTATCGGTGGTAAGTATTTTACATATACGCAAAACATAGTCCAAGAATAAACTACATAATGCTGTTAACAAGATACCCACTTATCTAAGATCAATATTTATTTGCAGCTTTTTTGAGGTGTTACTGTCGTGGATTGCTCTACGACAAAGATTTGCTATTTTTCGTGGTATTGTCTACTCTTAAATTAGCACACAATATTTTCTGTCTACACCTTCGTAAGCAGGTATAGTCCCAAAATTCATCGTGCTCTGAAGATCTGATCTACAGTTGATCGTCCGTTTCGAAACAGATACTTTACAATTCTTTAAATTGTTTTGTGTTTATTGGAAACTTGTTCTTACTTCCACATTTTCTGAACAAGGTTTTCCATGCTGGACAATTCTATACCTCGTGCTTATTCATGCGATGAAAACACATTCAATGCTAATGAGAGTGACTCTCTCATCTACGTTCAAATTACTCGTAATGTTCTCAAGTAAGAGAGATAAAGGGTACCGAAATCGGTGTACGTGGCAGGGAACGTATTAAAGTCAAAATTTGAGTTTTTTATGAATCTGATCTGGATTATCTTAAATCCTACACACACGGCATACTCTAATGAGCATTGTGACATCAAAAGGATACGATTCATAACAGCATCCCGGGAGCTATGTTATTTTTTTTAATGAGTTTACCTTCTAGCCCAGAAGGCGCACTTCTCAGCAAGAGGCCGAGAACCATTTACCTATCTCCGCGAAAGCGTCCACACATTTCATTAGAAATGTGTTAAGATTAGGCTCCCCGACAAGCATGCAAAATATTAACCATTAGTAAAGCGCCACCAGAAAAGGACAGCGTGTTCAAGCAGTGGCCTGACGAATGTGTTATATAAGGTCAAAGTGACCTGAGGGTCAGAAAACTCTCTCGACCAGCGATTGACGAAACCAAGCATGGAGTTGCCCCTTGAAGCAACATAATTAATATGGGAAACAAAATCGAGTTTTGCATCCAGCTTTACGCCCAGGTCAATTACCCATGTAACCCGCGAGATGCTGTCCGCAGCGAACGTGTAGTTGTAGCTAACAGGATCACATCTCCTAACGAACGACATGACCTCACACTTATCTATGTTGTGCCCACACCAAGAGTGGAAGACATATAAGTCCGCCTGAAGAGAAGCGCAGTCACCAATATCACCAATAGCGGAAAAAATCTTCATATCATCAGCGTAGATTAAAATTTTGGAATGTCTCAAGAGGTGTACGATATCATCGATGGAAAGGATAAAAATAAGAGGGCCCAGATGGCTACTCTGAGGTACCCCAGAAGTAGCCTCAATGACCCCAGATCGCAAACCACGAAACAAAACCTGGTAGGATCTATCAGACAGATACGAGTTAATCCATGCCAAGAACAACGCTGGAAAACCCAGCTTCCGCAGCTTCAGCATGATGACCGAATGCGACAGCTTGTCAAAAGCCCTGCTGAAATCCGTATATATACAGTCAGTCTGTAGATTATTCCCAAAACCGGATATAGTCTTAGAGGTAAATTCCAACAAATTTGTTGTAGTAGATCTATCTGAAACAAAACCATGCTGATTAGTCGAAAGAATATCCCTACATCGCGGAGATATCTGAGAAAGAACTACAGACTCAAAAAGTTTAGGAATGCAAGGATAATTTTGCTATTGGTCTGTAATTAGAAATCTCGTTCCTATTATCTTTTTTGTGAATGGGTATAGTGAAGGAATTCTTCCATAGCTTATGAAAATACCCACTATTAAGAGACTTCTGGAAGAGAATCCGAAGAGGAACAACCAAGGCGTCCGAACACGATTTAACCACCGCATTAATATCATAATGCTCATTAGGATGTGCCGTCTGTCTAGAGTATTATCTAACCATCTTTTATAAGAATGCTTAATTTTTCTCAAAATTGAGATACTTTATATGGGATAGGCACTACTCTCTTCTTCTTAAATTTACTCATTTTCCCACGTGTTAATTATTTCTAAAATGCAAATTTATAACTTTTATAATGAAACTTTTTTAGATTTTTCCAACTTCTTATACAAAACTACGTCTTCCGTCACAGATCCTTCTTGTAAAAGTGTTCAGAAAAAGGGTTTTTGCTCTTGTTAAAATATTCTATTTTAATTTGTCATAATTTATAGATCAACCTAAGATAATATTGCCTCAAGAGCAATTCGTTTTCCAGGAAAGTCATTCAGTTTTGTCAAGATTTGAAGAAGAATTTTCAGGATTACATGGTAAGTTGTTATAATGACAAAGCGATTTTCCCTCAATACTTTGGAAACATACAAAAGTGGAAAACTAAAGAAAATGTCTACATAAGGAGATTATTGCTTCTAATACCCTAAAGCACTTCTTTGTTCAAATGGTTTGACAAAGGTAAATGCATGGTAATTACTATTGTTCAGTAGTATTTAGGTCGACTCGAACCAGAGTTTAATCCCTTAAATGGGAACAAATAACCAAGCGCACCCGTTCAATGTATAGCTAAAGGAATCCACCGCAAAAATTTAGTGTCTTCCTTGAATAAATAACAACAGAAGGGACATTTTTCAGAGCAACTCAACAAAAAGAACTGAATAGTAGTCGAGTGGTTCCCAAATCACAACATTATTTGCCTAAGACGAGTGCGATTAAACATAATCCCTGCAACCTGCGGAGATAATCGGTGCCACATCATTACCCAGCAAATAAAACCTCTTATGCGGCTTTTGTTGTTGCATCAAGCGCCCTTTTTAAGCCGATAAAAAGAGCATCCATCCGTCCAATGGTGTTTCTTTCATTTTGTTACACTTTCCATAGCATAAAATCCCTTCTGTTGTAATAACGTTTTAATGACACCGCATGGGGCAACTCTATACTCTATTCAATCCGGGAGCACTTCTAAATTCTGCTGCGCGACCACTGAATACGAACTGTGAATAGATTTCACGGCGTAAATGTGTAACGAGAACACTCCACTTGGGATGTGGGAAACAACGTGGTGATGAATGGGTTGTGGGTGTTTTCTGAGGTGAGAATGATCAAACATCGACCAAAATTGTTCCACTCATAATTTATTTCCATCTCACATGACGCGCTTGGAGCGATGGTCCAGTGTACTGCAATAATTGATGGCAAAAAAGTGAAAGTGGTCGCACTTTCGGCTTTCTCTACTTGACGCAGTCGATAATTGACAGATCCTGGACAAATTGTAAAGCCTTCGCTAATGAAGCATCTAAAATTAATGCAGAAAGTTTTCTACTCGCCCCTGAGGCACTTACTGGACTATTGTCGAAACGAATTAGGCATCAGGTACGAACAGATCCAACTGCACCTAGTAACTTGAATCAAAAGCACGGTGCTTTGAGTCCGCAACTTGATTCCCTAAAAAAATTCACTGATTATTATATAATCGTTTCTCCCACACACTGTGTTCGCATGACTGGTGCCTTTGACTTCTGCGAGTCATAAAATCCATTTAAAATCCTCAATCATTTCTGGACCGGAGGCTGACGCCATGCAAACCACCGCACAGGGCACAGCACCCAGGCCATTTCAGTAGTTATAATTGGTTATGCAAATGAGTGGTGTAGCCAGCCATTTCGTCGAACTGCTGTGTTCTTAGAATGCGGCTCTGATTAATGAAGTAACGAACTGCCCGATTGCATTCGATTCGAGAATGAAAACCGAACACCGGTAGCGACTCGAAAGACGTAAGCTATAAATATGTTAAATATTGATATGCTCGCATAAATGCGGCTTAAGCGCTTAAGTGCGATGGGGGATGGCTTAGTGCTTCGCATCCAAAAAATCATCTTTGTAGTCCTACTGGGCAATTAGTCGCGCCTATCACTTTCAGGCATGGGAATTGTTTACATAATTTCCGTATAGGTATCCAGTCACTTGAATTTCTTGAAAGGATATCACAGTCACAGATGATGTTAAAGGGCGGGTTTGTGCAAATTCTCTTCATTCCTTCCCCTCGGATATGCCAGCCACTTCTTTTTTTTTTAAACTAGGTGTGATAATAAACTGTTCCAGATTTCGGGTAGGGTCAATTTGTCATGCTGCTTTGCAGTTGAAATAGGTCACATTGGTTTTGTCATCCCTTTTGTTTAATGATCGTAAAAGTGTCGGTACTTATGTTCCTACTTAGTGAGTTACCGAACCCGAACAAATCGCGTTAATCAATTACAACCAACTTTAAAGTATAAACGGTTGTAACAAATGGAACCTCATTTATCATTTCACATGCAGACCAGACTACAGAACTATTAGTTGCCTCATCTATTCTTATCTTGATGAAATTTGTGGAAAAAAATAATCTTGGTAACGACAGCAAATGTTCTTGGTTCATCATAATAAAAGTGGTTGGACAGAAATAGGTTTTTAACACTTAACCGTCGAAATATTCCATCTTGTTCCTTTTAATGTTTTATTTGTGCGAAACGGAATTTTCCGTTCTTTAAAAGTCCATAGGTTAACTATGTCCTTTAGAACTGTAAATTGCCCATCGAAGATTTAAATCCCAGTTAGAATGGACATAGCGTAAGCCCAATAAGAGAATTATTTGACTTTACTAGTACCGCGCAAAGCGTAAGTATTTTCAGTCCGCTTTTTTCAAATAGAGTTTTATCCTTCTTGGAAATTTAAGCCCAAAATAATTTCTGCAAGAGATGGTTTAGAAAACCTCTACTACTTCAGAACACTTTAGCTGTTTTAGTCACCGAGGAATAAGAATAAGTGAATAAGAGTTTAATAAAGATAACTATTGCAAAACCGCACATCTTCATCATTGATAAAATTCAAGTATTATACTGCTGACAGTGAACAAGGCATAATTTTCATTTTTCAATACATATGAGCAAACCGAATTTCCAATTAAACTTTTAATGATGGATAACTGCAGATAATTGGAAATTAAATCGATTGCCTCCTGAAAAAACAGCTGCGCTTATTCCTCAGTAATTTTTTTTTGCCCCATGTTGTTTCAAAATGATCGGTGTTAATTTTAGTAAACGCGGCTTAAGAAGTTGCATAATTATTTACAGTTTATACTCGATTATCCGTGATCTTATTAACCGGAAACTCTATTACCCGGGACAAATAATCTCTCCGATGATATTTTGGTTTTTCTTCGCTATCCCGGAAAGACTCTATTATCCAAGATGGAAATTGTCTAACTTTTAAACGGGAATCACTATGTTAATCAGGAAATAAGAAGAGCTAGCTTAGCTTCAAAGTGATTTTCCCCATGCTTATGTGCAAAAGGTAAATTTTTTCCCCTTGAGGTCTTAACTATTACATCTTATGTGGTTATCTTGTCCCGTTTAATGTTTTGGTATTCTTCTGTCTATTTAGGTAGAAAAATTTGATTGTGGAAGAAACCAGCATATCGAGGGGTTAGTGGTGAAAATTCTCTATCCCACAATTTTGGTTAACATTTTTTATTTCATAAGAAGGAAGAAAAATACAAATTACACCAAAAGTTTTCCAAATTTCAGAATTTCTTTTTGAGAAAGCGAATTATCACCATAATCTCTCGATATGTATTATATAGCATTTACACTTCAAATGCAACCATCATAGCCAGATCCAACGAAATAACGAAATTTAAGAACAGCCTCAACTTTTTAAAAAAATTAACAAATTTTCCAAATCCCAATCCAAATACAACCAAATAAACTTCAAAACCAACCATTTTTTCTCGTTGTTGGTTAAACATGCAAATAGTCGCTTTTGAAATATTAGTCGTTCGCAATGTGTTAAAATGCTTGAAGTTTATTTGATTATATTTGAATTTGAAAAAGTTCTCATATTTTTGAAAAAGCTGACGCTAATTTTGATTTATTTTTGATTTGGTTGCCCCCGATTTTGATTTGGTTGGTCCTGTTTTTGATTTAATTGCCCCTGGTTTTGATTTGCTTGTAGATATCGTTGCGATGGTTGCGTTTGAATTGGTAATGCCATAAATTTCATAGTTTCGAAGTGAATGTCATTTCATGGTAGGCCAAGAGAGCATTAATTTATTCACTTAAACTTAATTTGTCAAAATAAGCCCACTTTTCACTGTCGAAAAGAGCCAGCCAGTGCGGCACTAACTTCGTTTATAAAACTTATTATCGGGCATTGGTAGTCACTGCAACTAAACCAGAAATATGAAGTAAGACGCAGAAGAATGGGACAAAAAATAACAGCATCGTAGCGCTGTCTGCAAAGGACTGTGGCACAGAAATGGATAAGGTTAGATGCCTAAAATAAGTTTTATACTATTTCCAAGTTAAACAAAATCTTTTAAAAGTTGAATGAAACCTGATCAAATTTAAATGAAACCTGATCAAATTTAAATGAAACCTTGTGCAAGTTAAATTAAATCTTGTTCAAATTAAGTAAATCTTGTTCAATTAAGTAAATGAGAACTTATCTACTTTAAATGAATCCTATAATATTAAAACGACTGTAAGTTAAGGTAAATTAAATTAAACTAATATCTAGTGAAAAAACTTCAAATGTGTAGAGTTCCCAATTTCAGAAGACACTGTTACTATGAGTCCAATGTCCAAAAAGCACTAAAACTGCTTTCAATCAAGTTAAAACTATAAAAAATATTAATTAACTTAAGTTATTACATCTAGTTGCACATCCTTTTCTTTTGAGGATTTCCTGCAATCTCTTCTGCTTAGAATATGCAAGTTTTGAGGCTTCCTGAACCCGGTTGTTGTCCTTTAATTTCTGTAGAACTCTTTTCAATACATTCTTCAAAACAATGTGATATTGACGAATTCTTCGTTCTAGTAGATCCCATAAATATTCTGGAGAATTCTGGTGGTGCATGCAACTGTTTTGCAACATTATAAAGCAATCATAACCTCACAATATCCGATGTGTGATTGGAGTCAATATCTTGCATAAAGTAGTATTCATCGCCTATTTTTTCAGCACTTGATTTTTAATTCCGCTTTAAAATATTTGGGTAATCATATCAGTTCATGGTAGACACGATGAACTCTAATTTTCTTACACCACTACTGCCATACACCCACAGACCATTACTTCACCCCCGCCACCATATTTTAGAGTATCTGATTATTTTTTTATTCAATGCTGTGCTCTCCACACGATTTTCCGGCCTTTTATTCCAAAAATACAAAAGTTCTCATTACAAAAAATGACTTTCTCCTAGAATTTATTTGACTTGTTAATGTATTTGTTTTCGAAGATAGTTCGACTTCGACGACTGATTCTTGAAAGAAAGTTCTTCTTGTGTGCGATATGTCCGTGAATCCCGGCCTTTTGAGATTTTTCAAGTAAAAACTTTTCCCTTTTTCCGGAATTCTATAATGCGTTTACATTCGCATAGACCAATTTCTTGCCTTTCCGGCTTCTTGATATCTAGTGCACCAATAATACCACTCTGATCTGTAAAATTTTCGCATATGTTACATTGGGAAATAACACAATTTTGGAAGTGTACGCAGACTTTTTCTACTGCATTTTCGTACAAAGAATGTATGGACAATAAATCTCATTACAAAACAAACAACTAGCGTGAATTTATCTGAAATTCAGTTTCAGATTACTTCGTGTACGCAGACTTTTTCTGGTTGGTGTACAAGTGCTCTGCTGTTTGTGCACATGTATAATATACAAAAACCGCTTTGTAAGTAATTAATGCAAACGTTCACCATTACAGGTAGGATCTAACTTCATCAAAAAATTAATTATAAAATTAATTGTGTCTGCATAGGCTACAATTAGGGATCGACAGTGCTCAATCTTCATTTATTTTCAAATGATAAAATATCATTTGAAATTCGCAAATAATTCTCATATCAATCGAGTGAAAATACCAGGCCGTACTCAAAAGATAAATTATATCAAATGAAAAACTAGTTCACGTAATTCTCTTGTCTAGATTTTCTCAAATGATATTTTTCAGTTGAGAACAAACGTGGGAGACATAATTTTGTGTTAAGGGTTTTGTATTACATTCTATGATATTTTTCTACTTTTGCCATTTTTTGCATACATATACATATACTCCTTCGTAGTGTATTATGCTTCACTGTTTTCTAACATTGTTTTTTAAATTGTTAGGATTTTTTTATTTTTAAGTTGCATAAGAAAAATTATGTCCCTCAGGAGAGAACACTATGATACATACATACAGTGGCTCAAACCAATAATCGGACAAGGTTAACGCTTTAGTATAACACAAGATATATGGAGAATGAATAACACGATTTTGTTGATATATAGCTCATTTTTCTTCTTTTCTCCTATATTTTGAAAATATATTTAAGAATTATACATTCTCAAAATCATATGAAAAAAAATCAAAGAAAATAACAAACAAAATTCATTTTTCAAG